>CM062816.1:800551060-800781060 GCA_031772625.1 Pinus tabuliformis
TTTTATATTTAACGAGTCTAAAAAGAGTTTAAAATGGACTCGTTTTTTAGGAACGAGTAGTATTTTTGGGTAGAAACTGGTTCCAGGGAAGTTTGGAACTTCTCAAAACATGGCAGTGTGAAGATGGTGGCAATCAGGATCACTCATCGTAGCTGTTCCTCAAAAGGGTAAACAATCAAGTGGAAGCATATGATCGGCCAAATGAATGGAGGTGACGGTAGGAACACAACTAAGGTTCAAAAAGGCTAATAACAAGGCAATCACAAAGGTTATTTACCAAAGGTGGATTCATTTTTTAATGCGCTTGAACTAGGAGAAATTATGCTCAGTGGCAGGTTCATTTTTTAACGAGCTTGAACCTTGTGGAAACATTGCTCTTACCAGTCGTTTGAAAATGTCTCTTGGTAGATTTATTTTTTAATGAGCTTGAACACTACTATAACATGTTCTCATTGCCTTTTTATGTAGGTTAGAAATGACCAAGCTACGAGGTTAAAGGGTTGAGAACCTAAAAACTAAAAAAAATCAAAGGTCATTTTTCACTTGCATACAAAGGTTTGCATGCCCCCAAGTCTTTCAGTAAAAGGAGAGTTTCGAGGTTACCATATGGAAGTTCCCGCAGTTAGGCAGGATTGTTTCTGTCGGTAGACAAAAACTCTTCCTTGGCTTTGTCCATCGAAATGGACGAAGGTGAATGGTGTGAGCTTCCAATCACATAACATACAAGGAAATATTTGTTTCATACTGATCACATAACCTACACGGGAATGTTTCTTCAGTCCAATCATTATGACCTTCAAGAAAATCTCTCTTTTCCTCTGGGTTTACCTACCGAAGCAGACCAGGGTGCATGCCCCCTAAACTTCGTTACATTCACCGAACTACTTGCGATAATTAGGTGGATGGAATGAAGGTTGAAGAGACATTGTTGACACGAAGAGACCATTTAGGGATGATGGTTGATTCATAGCTGTGTTTGAACCAGGAAATGAAAGCTGGTCAACAAGTTGCACCAGATGGCCTTCATGTGGAAAACACATCACTTGAAAGAATGTGGAAACAATAGCTTCCATGCTATATATATAGTCACGTCCAAGGAGTAGATTGTAATCTAGTGGCCCTTGGACTACCATCACGTTCAAATGAATGGTTTTCTTTCTCAAAGTTATTGGTAACTTTGGAAGGATCCCTAACGGTTGACTAGTTCCTTTATTGAAGCCTGAAAAATTTTGTTTTTCAGGCAAAAGCGATGGCAAACCAAGCACTTTCAAAGCAGTTGAGGAAAGGATACTCACTGAAGCCCCTTCATCTATGATAGTTCTAGACACGATCATTTTGCAAAATTGTACTATGATTCAGAATGGTACATTAGATGGAAGGCGGGGTTTTGCTAGTTGATTCCAATCAAAGAAAACGACTAGACTGCTCAGAGGAGGTACCGGATAAACGGTCGGATAAATCTCATGAACTGGGGGGGTTTCTTCCTGTTGTAAAGGAACGAGTGGATTTCCCCCAAGTTCATTAGACTCTGTATCGAAAAAAAGAATTTGAACGATGTCGTTCTCATTCTCTTTGGAAATTGTATCTTCCAAAGGTGGGCCTTCTAAAGGCAAGACTGGGTCGACTGCCATCTCAACTAGTTGACTTTGGTCCAGTATGGACTCAGAAGGTTCACTTTCAATGATAGGCGATTTGATCAACAATTGAGTTATGCCAATCAGGTTTTTAACTAGCGAAGGACTTGGAAAGAGTCTCCTGTATCCAGGTGGAAGTCGCTGTGGTGAAGCAGGATGGTTATCCAAAATTATTTTGGCTTCGTTGAGAAAAGGACAACATGGAAGATTATAATTACCTTCACATAACCCACAGGGAAATTTGACATGTCCATTAAGTTTGTTTTCACTAGCTAATGGTATGCTGTCAACCTGACTGCTAGAGGTTTATGACACCAAATGGTGCAAACGGGGAGACCATTCTCTCAAGATCCGCGGAATGCAAGGGCAATCTTGATGGTAATGGTTTCCCTTGCAAATTATGCATGGAGATTTTGGTTTGGAAAGTTTAGTGTGTGGATTTTCACTGGATGATGCATGGTTGTTTCCTTGTTTAGCTGGCTTCTTCTTCTTTTCCTTCCCTTTCTTTTTCTTCTCAACTACTTGGTTTTTAGTTTCACTAGTTTCACCAAGCGAAGAGGAAGAAGGGGAAGGAGAAACAAACGAAGTAGAAGGTGAAGGGTTAACTTCAGTATCATCTGGTTGCTGATTAGATTATTGAGGAATTACAGTGTTTTGAACGACAGAAGTCGAGAAAAGCCATACAAACAGGCCGATTGTGATTCCTGGAAGAGACAATGTAGCCATATATGGATAACCAATATCTCCCCAAGAGGAGAAAGGAATATGATTCCCTCCAAGAGGGATTACTTGATTGGTGGACTCCATTATCTCAACCTCAAATCAACGAAGGAACAGGGATGTTATTCTGATTTAAATAAATTTTAAAGATGCTTTGACACAACTTTCTTTTTCAATTTTTAAGAGTTGAGAAAACGATAAACATGACTCTAGTCGCCTTCGATTTTTAATGAGCCTGAAGTGACAAGTGCTCAAATGGACCTTTTCTTTTAAGGAGTCGAAAAGGAACGAAAGTGACTACTCTGGAAATCTAGATAGAGGGATTACCAAACTGATCGCAAAACTGCAAAATACACCTTGGTGATAAATGATAGAGAAATTACCAAGGACTTATGTACGACAATCAATCTTCCCGAATGTTGTGTTCAGTGCATTGCGATCGATAGGGTGGCAGACACGGCTTCTTAAGGATAAAGGATATTAGCCTATTGTGGTCTCCCAATATATACTCAACGGTACGGGGAGCACAAGTCTGTACTGGCACTTGTCGTATCAAAGAGGAGGAATCACCCAACCTTCGATGAAAATGATAGTTACCAGGTTTTACGACGTCAGAACACGTCTCTAGCCTAGACTTCTAGATGTGTTGCGTTAGGTTCCAAAGCGTTTTTATGTTCATTGAGATTTATTTTAGAGTTGATCTTGCTTAGAAGTTTGTCTTTCAAGGTTCACCACATGATGTAGATGTAAAATTCCTAAATATGCAATCTAAAATGATAAACAGTCATTTATTTTCTTTTAGCAATGAAAATTCTAGCTACAAAGGGAAGAAGATTATGATTTTTCTTTCAGTAGAGAGCATAGAGCACACACTAAATGCACTTTCCTAAATCATATTCCGCATGTAGTAAAAATTCAAATGCACATGCATGTATTTGTTTTCCGCTTCCTTAATGTGTGAATGCAAAAAAGGAAAGCTAAGTATAGATCTGAACTATTTTCTTTTAAAGCGACATTTTTAACAATTTCTTTTCAAAATGAAAGGAAGAATAAGACAAAATTTTTCGATTTCGAATTGAAAACTGTTTTTGACACTTCAAATACTAACAATTCAAATCAAGTATAATGACAAAAGTACAATCAACTATCTAGAAGAGGAAGACTTTACGACACTCTTCTTTTGATTCAAAATGACAATTACGACACTTGCATCAAAAACGACAGTTCAATTAAGCTACTCTTGACAAAGGAAATCTATAAATGATTTACAAATACACAAAAACATTTACAATTCCTAACTAATGGAGGTTGAAATATGTGAAGGAAGAAGGTTTCAGCAAGAAGATACTGATCATGAACAACAAAACTACTGAATAGAGCTAAAAACAAGGAGGAAAAACCAACTTTTCGAGAGAAAAAATAGTGTCACTCAATCATCGCACCTGCAACACACGGGAGGTGTGATGCATATACGCTACCCAGTTACAGATAGTGCGATGGACCAGGGAGCGAAACTGAGCTTGGTTTTTGCTCAAAATTTGCAGCTAAGTTCAGTGATTTAGGCTGAGTTATGATGGATAGTAAAAACAAAGTATAGGGGTAAGATCTTATGAGGTTATGAGCTACCACAAGGGCACTTAGAATGCTTGTAAGTCAGATGTTCAGTTCATAAACCAACTCGGAGATTGACTGAAGCAGCATTCATCTACTTCGCAATTGCATAGCAAAGGCGTTTCGAAGGTTAGATGGCTAACTTCAGGCTCCATCTGTAGTTTATAAAGAAAACAATAAACAAACAAAACAAACTATTCATTCCCCAGCGGAGTTGCCATTTTGTTTCAGGGAAAACTAGTGTTGATTCGAACTGCTAGTCCCACTAAGATGGGTAGCTATCTTAGAAACAAACAATCAAAGCAATTCGAGATTTCCTTTAGATGTGATAGATAATAGGGAAGAAAAGAGGACCAACCTGGATCTTCCACTTTGATCCTTGCTTGATTTCTCTTTCCCTTGATAGAACTTGCCACTTCTCTCCTACTTGTCCCGCTTCAAAGAGTACCTGTAGAGTCAAAGTAACAGAAAAACATCAAATCATCTCTATCTAAAACATCATAAACAATGCAGAATCAGAAACAAATTAACCATACAATTGCATTCATAAACAATAAGATTCACAAATACACGATTATATGGAGGAAAACTCAAAGAAACTTTATTAATAGTAGAAAAGAGGATTACAACCCAGCTGTCTGATCCAGCATCATCCTCCCAGCATAGAAGCCCTTTTCACCTCATGAAAAGCAAGATCACCCAACAATACAATGTCTCTTCTCACAAATAAACCAACAACACTTCCTTACAAATTACAAAATTCCAGCCTCTAGATATCTCAGATGAGGGATCCATTTATAGATGTCTTGCAAGGGTGTGAGTCAACTCTGGGTTTTTGATTAGTGTCATTCCACTAATAGTTCTTGGTTCCACTTGGAGATTTCATTGATATCTTACTCATCCCTGGGCAAATTCAAAGAGGCAAGTGTCATAGGAGAAGTTTCTAGACGATTCCATGATCATCCACTTAGCAAACTGTCTCTGCCATTTGTCTATTCTCGCTCATCGCACCCCACAAAAGGCCATTTCAGTATGCATCGCACTTAGCTAGTGTGGTAGATAGTATGCATCGCACCTTGACCATGGAGCAGTCAATATGGTCCAGTTTTGGCCAGTTCTAAGTAGTTTTTCAGGTGGAACTTCTAGGAAATGATGTAATCAGTTGACCATGATCCTTTAGGGTATGAAACAACACTTTTAGGGAGTAAAGAGCCCTTGGTTTATGGACATATGAGTTTGGGGTTGCAGTGCCCAAATATGTCTATAACACGCCCCCTTTTCACAAATCTTTGCCAATAATATCGATCAATCCTCAGTCGCATGGTCAAACTGAGTACAATAGCGGCATGACAATCACGTCAAATTTGGACAGTCTCTTACGTAGTGTCCTGGGCTTCCGTAATTGTAAAAAATCAACTGCCCTCAGCCTCTCCGAGGCCCTCCTCCACCTAGGCTTCTCCCAGGCCCTCCTCCACCTCAGCCTCGGCCGCCCCCCTAATACTCACCTCGCGTTCCCCAAACGCCTTGGTCTAGAGGCCGTGTTTCTGTCTACACCCTGTATGCGGGTGTCCTATCCATCATCAATTCATAACTTCGACAATTTCGGTCATCATGGCCTACTGATTGACATAAATTGCAAAAGAGTTGTTGTGGTGTCTGCACAAATTTCTACAACAAATGGAAATTAGCAGTCGTATGCTTCCCTGCTACCTGACATATAGCACACCATAGCGCAGGCCCTGTACTTGGCCCTGCCGCTTCCTGGTCATAGAGGCATTGGTCCTCCTGCTACAACATAGTTTGTGAAGACTAGGAAGTGATCCTTGTCATGCCCCTGACCCTTGCATTTTATGCACCAAACTTCTTCGTGCGCCTCTGGCCAAGCTGTTTTGTCTCGCTTCAGACTTTGCATCTCGAGACAAAGGTTTTGAAACTGCGCATGAATCTGCTGAACCCCCAGATTCAGATCTTGCATCGACGTTTCATGTAGTCTCATTGCAATCTCCAAGGCCTCTGCCTGAGTCGTAATCTTCTATTGTGACAATGCAACCCTTAGGTGAGGCAGGAGCGAAGCCATGAACCATTTGCGGTGCTGCCCATTCATTAAGTTCATATTAGCTTCGCGGATTTTACACTTCAATCTTTGATCTAACTCCCAAGGGGTCTCACCTAGTTTCATCGCGATTTCCTTGAATCCCACAATCAACTACGCTTCCGACTTAGGCCAACTAGATTCTTTATTCGACGCTGTCTAGATCTCTGCTAGCGTAGCTTCCTGGTTATCATTAGAGTACTTGATGTAGAGGTTAGAAAAAAATCTTGCAAGGCACTAGCCAATGTCACCTTCTTCATGTGATCATCTATGACTCCCTAAGCTTCCCATACAACCTTTATGATGAACCAAAATTGGTCCAGGTCCTCATTCCCTATGGCCTTGAATATAGGTAGTTTTACGAACTTCATCATATTGGATAGTGGAGGTGGCGGTGGTGTGGGTGATGGGGTGAGTGGTGAAGGCGAGGATGGAGGTGGTGTGGATGGATGGGATGAGGGTGGAGGCAGTGTAGGTATTCACAGGAACCCTTGTCTTATCAACTAACTAGTGCTCAAGGGAGAAGTCTGCAGTGCTCCTTCATTGTCACTTAAAGGAGGTTCGATCAGCAGGCTATACTCAAGACCTTTTCTTCCTTCATCCTTGAAAGGCTTTCTGCTTCATGTAGCTCCAAACATCAAGGTAACCACATAACCTGTTTTTCACACAAGAGCATCTTAATCCAAGTATTCAGAAATTTTAAATACTTACCTCGCGGTCCTTTGAAGAAGTGGCACTCTTCTTTGCTGTAACTGATAGAGGTATTGACCGCAAGCTTTGTCACAAATCCTCCTATGATGCGGTCAAGCCAATGGTTGATAGCACGCGCGATATTATCTTCAGAAGCTTCCAACCTCCTTACTAGCTCTGGTGTCCAAACAATTGGCTTGTCAAGCCTCCACTTTCCTTGGTCATCTTCCAACTATGTGATCCACTCATATAACTCAACCAGGAAGGAACAGAAGAAGATTTTATGTATTTCTATGTATAAGTATCTGTCCAACCACTGTTCTTTTGTCAATCATGAATTCTTGTTTTCTTGCATCACAAATTCGTGAATCCAACCAGGTTTCGATTTATTTCTTAGTTGGATTCCAATGATACAACATTGCACATCTCTCATGCAGATCCTAGTCCCAGAAATGGAACCATTTGTTGGCTTGATGGGCCCTGATCCAGGTTTAGCATTAGTCAGCAAAGAAAATCCCTACACTGCTGGCCCTTTCGGCATCAACCCATGGAGCGCAGACTGAAGTCTCACCCGAAGCAGTATGGGGGGATGCAGGAACCAAGTTTCCACACCCTAAGATGGTTGTGATGTGGATCTACACTTCCTGATCCTACCTTTTTGTAGATCGATAAGCCTTTAGGCCTTATCGATGTTCCTTCTCTTCCGTCCTTCTATACTTCGTCGAAGATACCCGACTGATCTTCACGAAGCCTTAATCAGAGGTCTAGGCACTTATGCGCCTCTATGGCTACGTTACTATATAAGTTCCCAAGTTATCTTAAGTGTTACCTACTCTACCATGCATTTACATTTATCTTCACGTAAGCCTATACTCTTGCTTGCATTTCATTAACATATATAATCAAATACATTCGTGCATCAAATAAGAATTATAATGTAAACCTAGATCGTAACATATTATAATCAGATGCATTAAACAGAGACAAGATACAAAGTGATTTGCAGAATACTTCTCTTTATTGACATCTCAAGTTTAGTACAGACTCTATCCACCCTGTGCACACAGCTGCAGGGGTCTGCGCACACAGCTGTAGGGGTCTGCGCACTTAGCTGCAGAGCCTCTACCTACGCTAAGACCTGAGAACACTTAGAACTCCTTACCCACAAATTTTTTCTACCATTACTACTTCTTCACTGCCTTAGACTCTTCTAAGACTCCCTTTTTATATAATCCCATGGTCCGCGGACTATGGGTAGATCTTTACAGTTGACATGAGACTTTACAAAACAAGGGTGGAAAACCCTTTATGAATCTTGACATCTTCATGCTTTGCGACCATAAAATGCGGAGAATTTATGTATTTATTACAAAATTTGGGCTTTCTGCCCCAAAACATGGGCTTTTAGCCCCAAAAATGACTCTTGGGGGAACCCATTCCCAACACTTCCATTGCAGGGGGAAGAAAGGTCAGCCTCTAAGAGAGAGGTAATAATACCACACTAGTAGAAGTGCACACAAGAAAAAGAGAATCACCTAACATCAAGCAGAATAGTCCACACAGATATGACAATTTTTATAACCATTACAACACATCTTCAATTAGATAAGCACTAAAATAACCAAAATAGTTCAATTACTTTAGTACAGGTGAAAGCAAACATGAATCATAAATATTCACAAAACATTCTTATAAATATTCAAAATCCATGCATGAAAACATGTCGTCCATTAGGCTTCAAGTATTAAGTAAAAGTCCCAGGATACATGAATACCATTGATGACATGGACTGCATGATGACATGGAAATGTCAAGTCATGTTTTGCTGATACTTTCTTTGTGTCTTATTAAAAATATGGTGCATGTTATTCTTCTTCCTCCTCCTTATGACTTGAAGATAAGGAGTCTTCAATGTGGTCTTGATCTTCCATATTCTATTATAGTCCAATGTTCCTTCATCTTCTTCCCTAATTATCATCTTATCTCCTCATCTCCTTAAGTGCCTTCTAGCATGTCCTCCTTCAAAATATCCTTCTTCATAATATTTACATAGCATGATAGAGTTCCTGGATCTTCAATCCACCCATGACAAGACCATATTAGTCCGATAAACCCCTAGTCTCAAATGTTGCATGATGATCCATTAACTAGGCTAGAATTGGGTGACAGGCTGAGGGAGAGGCTGAGTGGCTATGTAGTTGTGTAGCTCAGGAAATTAGGGGTGAATATTGAGCCTTGAGACTACATAATGCATAGTTAAGGATGGACTAGGCAAGAAAATTGCACAATTTTGGGAGTCAGTGAGCCGGGATGAGGGGTTTTTCTCTGTTTCAGCTAACTGCAGATTTCTGGAAGGTAGAGGAGGTTAGGTGACTATGCAGCTGTGCAACTAAGGAGCTCAAGGGATGGGATTGAGGTATGGGATTGCACAATTTGCAGTTCAGGGCTAGATGTAGGACATGATTGCACAGTTTTGGAGGCTAAGAACCGAGATTGAGCACTGAAATTGAAAAATGCATAGTAGTGCAAGGACATGAGCCTAGGTGATTTCACATTTATAGATTTAAGGAGCTTAGGACTGATGCATGAGGACTGAGACTGCATAATGCGCAGTGCTTTCTTGGTTGGAGAGAAAGATTGCACCATTCTGAGACTCAGGGGATGGGATTGAGAACTGAGGTTTCGAAATGCCTAGTTATGGGAGGCAGAGACCGTGCATTGTGTAGTGCAAGGAGATGAGGTTGTTGCTTGAGGTATGAGACCTTGCACTATGCAGTTCAGGGGGGTTTGGATGAGGTTGAGTGGCCCGGTTGGGAGTTTTTCTAGTTTTGGCTAAGTGTTGGATCAGTGAGAGGAAGTTGAATAAAAGAAAGACTTGAACATGATCACATACATATTAGAGTTGATGACATGACACAATACACTTAGAACAAATGAAAAAAATACTTTCCTGAATGCAACAACATTGCAACAAACCATTCCAAGTGCGACACTAAAGATACACTTTGCAACAACACTGACAAAACTTGTGCGACATTGTGTGAAACTTTGGAAATGAGTGTGGAAAATGTATACATGATAAGAAAAACACATTATCACAAAGATTTCCCCTTGAAACAAACCAAAATTCCTCTTTACACGATAAGCAACAATTCCCACGCCAAAAGACGACACGTTCTATATGAAAAAAGTGCGAACGACACTTGCAATATACTAACGACAGTGAAAACAACACATGACATGGTGAAGATAACATGAAAACAACACTAATTAAAGGGAATAGAAGTGAAAGAGACAACCAAAAACATGAAAATGATACTCACAAAAATAAAGGTGCACGAAGCAACAATTTTCAAAACTCACCGAAATAGAAGTACAAACGTAGCTAGAAGTGAGAAACTGTTGATGTCAACATGCACTGACTATCGAAATGGATTGGTAATTGCATAGGAAAAGTATTGATGGACCATGCTATACTTGTTCAAGATTGTTTAAAATAATGCGCTCATGCACTTGTTACGAAATGAGCATGTGTTGTTATAATCCTATTTTCCACTCCATTATAGTGAGAGAAACCCAATATCAACTTACCTTAGTTGTTTGGCTTAAATTCATCCATTTTCAGCCTTTATTTTACTTATGTGAGATTTATCCCATGATAAATGGGTGAAGTTACATAATTGAGCAATTTATCATAAAACTTTTTCCAAAATATTATAATTATGAGATAATATTTATTTCATAATTGAGATAATTGATAAAAAGCTCATAATTGTGAAAAAGGTTTCTAGATTTGTCCATTCCCAAGGAGAATAAATTGACCCACTTGTGTATGAGTTGGCTAGGGGTCCATTATTGTAGAAGTTTCCTAACTTCTCAATCTCCAAGGTGTCTGGATATATTCTCTTGGACGATAGAATGAGCCTATATAATCTCAATAAGAGGAAAGGGGGCAAGGAGAGAGTATCGGGAATATAGCGCGAGAGCTTTGCTAGAGAGGAGACCATGCTAGAAGTTGGAGGAGAGGATCTGATTTGTTGAAGGTATACATTTGATGTACTTTCATTCATATGGTTAAAAAAAAATTATGTTCCTTCCCCTTATGTCAGTTTTGCAGTAATTTATATGTTTGATTTCTAGATGTTTTGAGCTGATGATATTCTACAGAAGATCGCTTGTCGTCTTTATTTGGTTGTGTTTGTGTTTAGGATTTGGATAGGGAGTGGATGAAAGATATCGCTTCATTAGAGCACAAGGATTCTGCATCAGGCCCAAAATCCTTCACTAACCTGCGAGGAGGCAAGGTAATTGCTCATACTTTATAACATTAAAAATTGCATCGAAACTTCATGCATGGACATATGGATTGGGGGTTGATATTGTATTGTCTTATCCATTCTCTTTTTCTATCTGGTGATCTCAATCGGGCATGTGATCACGGTGCAATAGCTCCTTGCATAATTAAATGCAACAAAATTAGTGCTTTCAATGAGAGCATTTTTATTTTTCCCTCTTTGTTTGAGATCTCCTCTTCTTCTTCATATTTTTTGGTTTTCTCTTGTTCCCATTGATTTCTTTATAGTTTTTTGGATTCATTTTTATCTCCATTGATTTTACTTGCTTCAGATTTGAGTTGATTTTAGATCTAGAGTTTTATTTTTGTTTTTTGTATGAGAGAAGAACAGATCTGAGAATTAAAATCAAATTATGGAATTTTATGTTTAGAATTTGATTTAAATATCCATATATCTATATTCCTCTCATATTTCTACCCCAAAACAAACAAAAAAATAATCACTGAAAATGGACTCTGTATGAGGAAGTTATGGCCAATTGAAAATTGGACAATTTGTTTTTCTTCCGCCCTCGTGCACGACGATTTTTTCTATTCATTTCTATTCTTTTATATATAAAAGTTAGTAAAAATAACTATAGATATGTAATCCTCTTGATTTTTTACTTAAAAAAAAACCACCTAAAACAGAGTCTGTATGAGGAAGATATGGCTGATTGAAAAATCAACCTGTTTTCTATCCATTTTTCCCAATTTTTGAGTTTTCTTTCAGCTTATTTGCTTGATTTTTTAGGTGTTTTTCTTCAAAACTTGCTACTATTTGTTGGATCTATTTGTTTTTGTTGCTAATAGATGCTAATATCTATCATATCTGAGCCATTTCTTATTTATTGGTTGGGATCATCCATTGCTTGTGTTCTTCAAGGTTTCTCTTGCAAAATTCTTTATGTGCTTTGGTTGAGGACTAGTGTTCTCATCTTTAGATCTTTATTTCAAATCTGTTTGGATGCTTTTGGTGACTACTTAGATATTGATATCCCACTTTGGTCTTTTGTTTCTTTCGTGTGGTTTGGTCACTTATTTTTAAGTTACCTATTCTCTCTCTTGTTTGTTTTCGTCACAAGTGGTGGTGTTGTGATTGGTTGTGCATTTGTCATCTAGGAAAGTTCTTTTGAGTGTGTTTTCATTTCTTTGTATCTCCCTCATTTGATTTTTTTAGGCCTTTCTACCTCTAGGGTCGGGTTGTGACTTTTTTAGACCATTGGCCTTGATTAGGCCATTGTACTACGACCCTAGTTTGATGACATTGCCCTTCCTCGTTTCACTTTTGGATTTTGATTTGATTTCTTTCATTGTGTCTTTGATTGGCCTTTGCTTTCCCTAGCTGTGATGCTTCTGGAATGCTTTGTGTTCTTTCTTGAGAGTTTTTTCCTTTGGTTTCTTGTCAGATTTTTGGTTTTCCTTCTTGGTTTGTTTTGGGTCATTAATTCATAAAATTTGGGATAATTTGCATTCAAGAATATTTAGAGGTGCATCATAATAGGCATTGGTGTGTTAGAAGACTCTTACCCTCCTGTAGTTAGCATTCATCGAATTGAAAATTGAAAAATCGCATATAGTTGCATTAGGGTGACTAACTAAGAGTCATTCACACCATCTTAGTTTCACGCCGCATCCCACTTGTGTAAACAACAACCACTAAAATCAATGCAATAATAAAATTAACTAGATTCATCTTTTATTTTCACTAGTAGTACACCAACACTAGCTTAGGCTAGGGTCTTGGAGATAAGAGTGTGAGTTAACTGCTCCAAGACTACAAAATCAACTTAACAACTTGTGGTAGGGAGTTAAATCCATTTATAGTAGTGTGGTTTGGGAATCCCTCCTCACAAAAGGGTTAATCACGAGGTCACACTTGGGCTAGGCGAATTGACACAACCCCTTTCACTTAGTTTCAGGTGGCGTGATATAGCGAAATCTCCATGCATACAAACAATGTCATTATCACTTGGGGACCACTTGGGAGGCAACTCTCAAGGGGGTTTTGGTCTTAGCTCCTTTTGGGGTTAAGTTTCCTGCCCTTGTGTGTGGATTTGTCCTGCGACTGTCCCCCCAAGTCGTGTTATTGTATGTGGTGACCATAGTGGCCTATCTTCTTAGGGCTCATACACAAGTGTAGGGTCGGGTTCATCTTCTCTGTACCTAGGAAAAATATTAGTCATACTCTCTCAGTCCTCTCGGAGGGTGCCCCACGGCTAATAAGGGCACTTGCACTGAGTTCGCAGATAAAAGGGATGGGAAGCAAGTTGTTAGTATAACTATTCCACCACCTTATTCTTTGTATTTTGGTTTGCATGTGCCATATTTTAGGACGTTTCTAGTTTGTGATGTTTGGTCCAAGTAAGTAGTTTTGGCATTCACGCGTTTTTACTCACATAGTTGTATTTAAATTATAAGCTACCACCCTAGATGAATTTGTTCATTGACAGTCACGTCGTATTCACGATTTTCCTCCTGAATGAGGTGGACTTGTTACCCCTACACAAAGAGTACCCATCGATGCTCAAGACTTAGACCACCACATTATTGTGGATTCTATACCTAGTCCTTCTAGTACTAATTTGGTTTCTATCGAGACTTTGGCAAATGACTCTGACGTTCCTGCCAATCCACTTTTGAATGATCCATTGCGATTTGAGTTATTGCATTCATACTTGACAGTTCCACACCTACCTACATTCACGTGCCTTTTTCTCTACTTTACCCTATGGCAAAGTTCAAGAGGTCTTTACCTTTTGCATCAACAATATCAACTCACATGACATCATTTCCACCTCTTAGTGTGGCTATACCCACTCCTCCGTCCACACCTCCTACTTCTTCTTGGGGCATTCCACCAGTTTCTTCTATGACTCCAGTAAATTTCTCAAATGTTTCCATGCCCACACCATCTCCTATGCCGACCATCGCACCCCAACCTAGTCAGCCAAGAGGTTCAAGAAATTTTACACCACATTTTTCCCAAATAACTATTCATGTCCCTTAGTTAGGCATGGTTACTTCTAGTAATATATGGGGGGGATCACCAATAGTCCCTAGTCATCCCGGGGGTAACGCCAATTATACTATGTCACATGCTTGGTACAGTTCGCTTTTTTGGAAGGGCACCACCTACCAGTAATTTTACTAGGGGAGCTAGTTTACCTAGGGGCAACACTGCTGCCAGTACCATTTCTCACATAGAGTATCCTCATTATGTCGGTCTTACTGCACAGGGAATTCCTTCTTCTATCCCCAAGTACAACCCCATCAATAGTCATGCTTTTGGGGTTCCTTTGCTCTCTAGTGGTATTTACCCCAGGGGAAACCTCCATTTACCAATCACCCTGGCCCGCATAAGTCTTATGATGGGGAAAACCCTTTTCTTCACCAACAAGTACATCGCTCCACTCCTTATATGGGGGGACCGTACGGTTGGCCAGGGTCCTCTCCTGCCTATTTCCCATTTAGTCAACTCCAAAATCCTTTCTTATCTTCTCTTGATTTACCAGATTTGTCAAAAATGACTAATGACCCCATCCATCATGATCCTTGGTGGACACATATGCCTTCCAAATTACCATATGATATTCCAAAGTTTGAGGGAAAGTCTGGGGAGAATCCATTCATGCATATTACCACTTATAATTTGTGGTGATTGTCTAGACCTTTGATTGATGATTCTCTTAAAATTCGTTTAATCAAACGTACATTGACTAGGGATGCTGCAAAGTGGTACATTGAGTTAGATACCACATCCTATAGTGAGTTTTCTTCCCTAGCTCACAAATTTTTGACACACTTTCAGTTACCCATTCGATATGATATTGAATATGACCTCTTGTCTAATTTTAAGAAATACGATGCCACGTTAATATCTAATCATATTCATGAGTGGCACCATCACAAGAGGTTGGTGAGAACCATGTTATCTTATGAGATCTTAAGTAAATGGTTCATTTGATCTCTCTGACCTCAGAGTTCTAAGGATGTGTCTATGTTTCGAGTTGTTATTAAGGAACAAGCTATTTTATCTACCAAATAGTTGGATCTCATTTATTTAGAATCAGGTACACTTTACAAAGTATTGACTAATGTCCCTAGGCCTTCCGTTGACCCTCCCAAGCCTATTCTTGGCCTGTACACCGATGGTGTGATCAGGTCCATTTCTAATTCTATGAGCCAACTTGCTGCCTAACTTGGGAAATTGATTGTTATATCTCAAACCCCAACAACTGCATCTGGATCGGCTAAAGAACCCCCTCTTGAGTAGTCCACCGATGTTCTCACAGTGAAGTCCACTCAACCAAAGAACAACCAACAATCTGGTGGTAAAAATAATAATAAGTGAAATAAACAACAGAATCGAAATTCTCAGGAGTCTCAACCCAACCCTTAGAGTCAGGGAGGGGGCACTAGTGAACGTCACCATAATGTCAAGTTCCCTTGTAAATTTGTCAAGGTGACCACCTTACTCACGAATGCCCTCGAATGGATGAAGCCCATAGGTTTATTTCACCACCATCCACTCAATAGCATGCCATTTTGACTCACCCATTCTCTGCACAACCCCAACAATAGATGGTTTCTTAACCCTATCAACCTCTACAAGGGGGCAACGAGGGGTAATATTCTCATAATTATTTCATCTTCATGTGAAAGGAGGATGTTAATGTGACCACGTGAGCCAAGTATTCTAATGTTCCTAAATCGAGTCCCCCATCTAAGGACTCATCAACTCCACTACCCTCCACTGGAACTCTCACTTTGGATAAGATTGTGGAACCAGTTTATTGCTGCTCCCCCCCCACCCCCCCCAAAGAGCTTTCTCTAGAACAAGACAAACAATCCTTTTGCCAGGGCTGCTCAACACTACAATATTGTTGAAGATCTTGCCTAGGATCCTTGTGCCATGTCTTCTTTGGAGGTCTTGCAAAGCTTTCCTCAACAATGCAAAGCCTTATTTTTGGCAATGATGGTGTTGACCCATCTAACTCCAATAGCATCACTTTTAATATCGATAAATATGCTCCTCATCTTCCACATCAAATTTCTTTCCAAATTTTTGTCCGAATTTACCATCACACTTTGGTAGATGAGGGCTCTTCACGTGTGTTATGTCTCTATCCTGCTAGAAGGCTATAGGATCTTTGGGGCTCACCGCATCCAACATAACTCTCTAATATTTTGACAAACACAAATTTGTTCCAAAGGGGTTCTTTCAAATTTTTCCATCGAGTTAGGGGGGAAAACTATCCATGTTGATGTCGAGGTTGTCGACGTCAATTTAGATTACAACCTACTCCTTGGTTGTAGTTGGTGTTATGCAATGACCGTAGTCATCTCATCTATTTTCTATTTGCTTTTCTTTCCTCATGAATGCAAGGTGGTCACTATTGATCTACTTGAATTCCACATGCCATCTGCTCAAATTTCCAGCACTAGAAATTTTGTAACACTCGTGGGAGTTCACCCCTGTCAACTACAAAGTATCGGTGTGAGGCTATTCAAAATCTCATCTCTTATGGGAGTTTTTCCTCAACTCCCTCCACCCAACACTCATACTTCTACCACAACTCCTATGCATATGATCTCTTCTGGAACCTATGGACCCCATCGAACTCCTGATCCTTGGGTGGTGTCGCAAGTTATTATGGAAGTTGATCAATCTAGTGAGCATCCTCCACCACCTGTTATGGAAGATATTGCCTCCTTGGCAGTCTTGTTAGTACCTCCCAACGTTTGTCAAAAATTCCATCCCAATATGGAATATGATCAGGTTCTTTTTCTCACATGGGCTGCCCCTCTGCTTATTCCACATGACTCCCTTGATGATGAGCCTCCTCGGTTAGTCAACTTGGAGGTCATGGATCTACCCACTAATCATCATAGGGAGGTTATGCCTCTTTCAACCTCTAGTCTCCCTAATTTGGAACATGTGGAGCTCTGAATATTAGATCTTGAATTGAACTAGGGGGCATCTCCCCAACCCTCCTTAGAAGTTCCACCCATGGACCAAGTCAATTCTTGGGATTCTACTACTGAACTTACCAACAAATTTCCCACTTCATTTCCACCTATTGACAAACATCTTGTACAAATTCTATGTCTTGCTCCTCTCTTATGTCCTTAGGTTAATTATGATAATGTGGCTATGTTAGAATGTTCCTAGCATGGTCAACCTTTTTGGATTGGGCAGTTCGATTTCCTTATGCATGGCCCCACATTGGTGAGCCATATGGTACCTTTACCTTCCATGAGTTCGTGTATGGAAATCCTTGACCTATGACCGGCTATGGGAATTTAGCATGAGCTTTTGGATTGCGTTTCACTTGTACAAATTGTAGATATGAGTGTGATCCTTTATGTCTTTTTTGGTTTGGAGTGTGATGTGAGTATTTTTCCTACCTTTTTTATGAAAAAATCCAAAAAACGTATATATAAAATTCAAAATCAAAAAACACATGATCCTATTTTTACCTCCTCCATGTTTATTTCTTTCATTATGTGATTTAACCATGGGTCTAGTCTTTCTGGATCGGTTTTACAGGATAGGGTGGTGTTTCTATTGTGACATTTGTTGGGCTTGAGGTGTGCCTGAGGTATGTTTCTTTTCACTGGCATATAAAGGTAGGTCATTTTCGCCAACTCCGTTTCATTTTCACCATCCGTGCCATATTTATGCCTTAGGGCCAACCCTATCACGTTACGACTCTCGCCACTTCCTTTATGCATGTCATAACTTGGCAGTAGATCTTACCTGATCATGGATACCCTAGCTAACACCTCTTTGCCATCTTGGTGTCCATGCAGTAATTTTATTCCCCTTTTCAAACTCCTTCCTTCTGACCCACTATGACTTAGAATCTGAGCCTCATGTCCTCTTCTTTGTTTCTTTTCTGGCCATACCCTAGGAGGATTCAACCATTTTTTATCCCTTGTGATTGCCACTTTTTATCAGCCTACTTCTGCACGATGAGCCTTGGTTTCTCTCTTCCATCTTCATCATCTGATTGACCTACCACCTGCTTTCATTTGGTGTTTACCCTTTCTTGGAGGAACCATGGCGATGAGTGGTCCTATCAGCTAGCCTCTTATCCCTCCTATGTCATGATAAGTTCCAACATTACCTGAACTTGTTGCTACCCTTTATACCACTCCTTCCTCCAAGGGGAGTTTTCTTTAAGCTCTTTTCAGACTCCTTAATTTAGAAATGATTGCTGGGTGAACTTGTCTACTTCACTCTCATTAAAGTACCTGAAGCGTCATCTACCTAGTATAAGTTAAACCCTTTTTTGAACTGGGCTAGACTAGTTACGAAAAAGGAATACCCTAGTTTGCTTAGCTAGGAGGCCCTCCCTTGTATACTTTTATTTCTTTTTCAGGATTGGGGGACAACTTTACGAAAAGGAACTTATAAAAAGAGAAGGGAGGGAACATATTTTTCTTATTCATCGAAATGGAACCACCAGTTTTGTCACCCTTGAACATGGAACCTATATGTCTCATTATCTCACAGTTGGGTTTTAGCTTGCCCAGGAGTCGTGCCATCCATATGAGTCTCTTTACTACTCCGGCTGGTTACTCTTCTAGTCATATGGAGTGTGCTTTGATGCCTCCTGCATCATTTCATGATATCACGTGGTGCTCATTAGTCATGTTGCCAAGTCACTCTTGTGTCATGCCGCCATGTGTTCAAGGGAAGTCTCACCCTGCATTGGCCATCTACAGTAGCTTATTGAACTTTTTGAGTCGGACATCCCTGTGTCAGTTGTACTTCACCGCTTCATGATTTCATCCATTCATCAGATCATCCTATTCTATTTCATGTCAATTGGTGGGGGATACATCAAGGCCCTCCTTTGACATATATTCTCTTGCTAACTCTAGCTCATTATCCAAGAGCTTGATCTAGGAACCGGTAGTACCTTGGAGCTTGCAGACCTCAGTGGCAGGCTTCCTTGCGATCCACAGTGGATTTCCATCATTGGCTCCTGATTGATTGAGTTCATTGGTGTTCGACATCAACTCGTCTATTCACACTTAATGGACTGTACTAGGTACCTTGCGGTCCATTTTCCTCTTTGGTGGACTCCCTCATGTCCGTTACTAGTTTACCTAATTGGCTGGTAATCAGGTGGTTTCTATCATGTTTGACTTCAACTCATTTATTCACATGACGTATATTCATGCCATCAAGGTTATGTGTATGACCCTGGGTTAGGGACATCTCACTCTTATATGGCATCCTTCCCAAGATACATTAGAGTTATGTATCATTCATGTACTTTGGGGACTATCTTGAGACACTTCTCTATTTGTCATGTGTCCATAGTCATACTGATGTATATTATGACATAGATCCACATTGTATTTCTTGGTGGTTATGATCTATATTTTGAGTCACATGGATCCACTGTGTACGTCTTCCTGGCCATGTTATAGCATTTCATGTCATGGATCCACAATTTATTTTATGGTGGCCATGTTTAGTATTTATTTTTGATCGAGCATAGGTATGCTCGCATCAGGGATGTTATCAGCACATATGAGACTTCAAAACTTAAGTTCCTCTGATCTAACTTCGTACTCTTGGCTCCTTCCTCCCATTTTGAGCATTGAGTATTATTGTAATGCATTTCGGCCATCCGTTTCTCTTCTGATCTCATGCATTAAAGGGCATCTATTATAACCCTATTTTCCACTCCATTATAGTGAGAGAAACCCAATATCAACTTAACTCAGTTGTTCAGCTTAAATGCATCCCTTTTAACATTTTCTTTTACTTATATGATATTTATCCCATGATAAATGGGTGAAACTACATAATTGAGCAATTTATCATAATTATTTTTCCAAAATATTATAATTATGAGATAATAATTATTTCATAGTTGAGATAATTGAGAAAAAGCTCATAATTGTGAAAAAGGTTTCTAGATTTTTCCATTCCCAAGGAAATCAACTTGACCCACTTGTGTATGAGTTGGCTAGGGGTCCATTATTGTAGCAGTTTCCTAACTTATCAAGCTCCTAGGTGTCTAGATATATTCTGCTGGAGGATAGAATGAGACTATATAATCTAACTAAGTGAAAAGGGGGCAAGGAGAGAGTATCCGAAATATAGCGTGAGAGATCTGCTAGAGAGGAGACCATGCTAGATGTTGGAGGAGAGGATTTCATTTGTTGAAGGTATAAATTTGATGTAATTTCATTCATATGGTTAATAAAAATGTATGTTCCTTCCCCTTATGTCAATTTTGTAGTAGTTTACATGTGTGATTTCAAGATGTTTTGAGCTGACAATCTTCTGCAAAAGATCACTTATCATCTTTATTTGGTTGTTTTTGTGTGCAGGCTTTGGATCGGGAGTGGATGAAAGAGATCACTTGATTGGAGCGTAAGGATTCAACATGAGGCCCAAAACCCTTCACCAACCTGCGAGGAGGCAAGGTACTTGCTCATACTTTATAGCATTAGAAATTGGATCGAAACTGCATGCATGGCCATCTGGATTGGGGATTGTATTAGATTGCCTTAGCCATTTTCTTTTTCTATCTGGTGATCTCAATCGGGCATGAAATCATGGAGCAATAGCTCCTTGCATAATTAAATGCAACATGTGTGAGCAAGTGACTGATGGGCCTCTAAATTAGGCATACATTAAGGCCCATGCCTTTAAATTAAACATAAAATAAGGCCCATCTAACCATATTTCAACACATTAAACCTCTCTTTTGGCATTAGATAATGTATTTTTAACTTTAATACGTTCATTAGGAAGGTTTATGAATAATTGCATATTTATGCCTAATATTATTTATTTTTGTGGAATATTGTGATAATATTGGGCAGATTATGAAGATTTGGAGGAGGAGATAATTTAGCGGCTTTCTCCGTACTACAAGAGGATAAATATTAAATGATAAATCAACAATATATTATGGAATTATGTCACATATTGTGGAGCTCCAATGATTGAGAAAATCTAGGAATGTGTTCCCTGCCATTTAATGCAGATTCCTAGTATTGTGAACCAAATCTAGTAATCAAAGGATTTTGGTGGGGAAAGCTTCCTCGTTTCATGGGGAATGATTCCTAATAATTTTGTATAACTACCAAGTCAAATTTTCCTCTAGGGTGGATTTCTATTAGTCTTCTTGTGGAGAGAACTCATATTTTTGCAACTCCATTGTCATTTCTTGCAGGGATGCAATTATATTGATGAATATAATTAATATTGGTGTCATGTTCAGCTTCTAAGTCTTGGTATCATCCATAGGACTCTAGTTTTCCATAGGCTTGGCCATCCCAGGAGCCTCAGAGCCCTTTTGTATCATTTACTTTTATTCTTTTCACTTCTTATTCACATGCATCTCTTGTTCTTGTTCCTTTCTATTTCTACATTTAGTATTAATGATTTCTTGTTATAGGATTGGGTTAAATGGTTGATGTAAGTTCTTTTGAAGGATCAAAAGCATCATTTCATCCTTCCAAAATCTTTGGAAATTCATAGTAATCATTGAGCTACTTGGATTAGTTTGCTTATTCCCAAATCTAGATTTCTGGAACTCCTTTGTGGCAAAGAACAATAAATTTCTGCTACTTTTTAGAGAATGATAATGAGATTCAATCAAGTTTGTTACACTTGAATTATATCACAAAAAAATTCTAGTTAATAAAAAAAATCACCCCATTGCATTTTCACTTGATTACGTTAGGCATTTGATAGATTTACTAGGCTGCTCACTAGTTCTCAAATTTCTAGATTCTAGACTAGTAATTTTCTGCTATTTTTTAGCATGGGTTAACAAAGGTATTTTTGAGTGATTGGAATTGGAATGGAGACCTAAGACATCCTAGTCAATAAAAAAAATTTCCCATCAAATTTATATTTTATTTTCTTTGTCAGTCGATGAATTATAACTTCCTGTAGTAAATCTGTAACATCCTGCAGTTTCTTGTAGTAGCCTTCCAACATGCATTTACTTGCCCAGATTCGCTCAAGAAGCTTGGTTATTTCCACTTAGGGTTGAATCAATACCCCTAGGTTCTAAATAAATTGTTAGGGAACAATAAATACCACTTAGGACTCGCCTCTTTACCCATGCAAAAAATTTCATCGATTTGGTTTAATAGACAGATTTATGAAATGGGTAATACAATGATGATTTTATTGATTGCCACATCCAATGAACTTTGTTAATGAATCTCAAGTACTTTAAATTTAATGTTTGACATTTAGTTCATGATCTTTAATTTTTTCAATTAGAATAGGTTTCTTTCCTTGTACTTTTTTTTTTGGAATAGGTTGAGCTTTCCATTTCCAACATTTCATTTTCTGAAATTAGTTTAGGATTTGACTTCAGGACATGCACTCCATTACATCATGAAAGAAAAGGAATGAAACATTGTATGTTGTACATATAGTGACAATACCTCTTAAGTTTGTACGAACCCAGGGTTGATAATTAAAGTTGGCAAACTTGGGAGTTGCAACATTCTTGTTGCAATACCGAGGCTTGTCACTTTTTGGTGCCATTGTCGGAGAGGTGTCAAAGTATGAATTGTTTTCTTCCCTAGTTGATTCATTTATTTTTACTTTATGAAAAAAAAAAACAAAAAAGGTTTGTATTAGGAATATTTCATTTCAAAAAAAGTGCATTGCATTAGTGTTTTCATTCAATCATAAAAACAAAAATTTCTCCAACACCAACCCACCCCCATTTGATCACGTGGTGTAGTAAGAGCCACATCACCATCCACTTTTGCAGGTAGAAGAAGAAGAGATGGAAAATAATGTAGAAGAAATGGATGGAGATGATGACAATGAGGAATATCCTCTCAGATTTCCCATTCAAGATACTAATGATAATGTGCACATGAAGAACATCCCTCCATATTTTCTTCCAAAATTTCATGGTCTAAGGTCAGAGGATATGGAAACCTTTCTCTTTGAATTTGAATTTTTTTTTAGATCTTATGGTTACCTATTAAACACTCAAAAACTAATATTGCTTCCGACAACATTGAAGGATAGAGCTGTTAAATGGTTCATGAGTTTAGGGACTAATTCAATAAGATCATGGAGTAAGATGCAAAAGATATTTCTAGAAAAATATAAAGATCATGATATTAAAGAATAAATCTTTAGAATGAATAAAAAAGAAGTTGAGAGTCTATAGGATCTAATAGAGAGGTTCATGTATAATTTTAAGAAGGAAAAACTACATCATTTAGGATCCGACACACTAAAAACCCTCTTACTTAGAACAATTAGGGATGAGTGGATTGATCTCCTTGATCTCATGAGTAGAGGTGATGTATACCAATTACCATTTGAAGAAATTTGTGAAACATGAAAATACATATCAAGAGGAAGGGCAAGAGTAACTCAATCAAAATCAAGATTGGTAAGTCCAACTAAAATTCAAAATTTGCTTGATAACTTTAAAATAGAAATTCTTAGCAATCTAAGTGAACAAGTAGAAATGTTAAGAATACAAAATGGGGAAAAAGAATCTGATATTTGTGTTGTCCATGTAGAATCACATGATGTTAAATATTGTCCATCATTAACAAGGTTGAAGGAAGTTTACCATGAGGACAATGAAGCAAGTCATCACCAAAGCAACTATGTTATGTAGCTCCAAGACGACCATGGCAGCCTAGTCAACCTAGTAATTCACAATTTCAAGGTTATACATATCCACCTCAAAGTAATTGGAACACACACTTTCCTTGGCAACATTGGCCATCTCAATCCCAAAACCAATCTTGGCAACAAGGTTGGCAAGGAACTTATGGTAGCCATCCACAATATCCTCAATATTTTCCTCAATATCCTCCATACCCAACTCCATGTTATCCCTACCATCCACCTACATCACAACCACAACCCCAACCACATCCATCTCAAATATCCACTCCCACTCAACTACGTGTACCACCATTTCCAAACCCACACAATGAAGTATCTCGACCCACTTACAATGCTGAGGTACAACACTTACAAATATATCCTCTTGATCTCAATGGTATTCATCTCAACGTGGGAAGAGTATTGAAAAAAATAGATTCTCTTGATATCATTTAAGGACCACATCCAGAAGAAGAAGATTCAAATGAGAATACCAAAGGATCGTGGGTTGCATTTGATGAAGATCAGACATCAAAATCAGAGATTGAGAAAGCTCCCTCGTGGTTACCATCAAATCATCTATGTGTTCAAGAGAACAATTAGAAAAAAGAGGAAGATTTGAATTTCATGGAAGAAGAAGATGTCTAAGATGATTCAAATCAACAAGTGGACAAGGGGCATCACAACTATATTGAAATATGGTTCCAAACAGTCACTAAGTTGCAGGAACACTGTCTTCTTCAGCTGTGCTTGATATCATCAAAGTTAAATCATTTGGTCTCTCAAATTCAGGTACATGTCAAAGCATACATTTCAAGCCTACACATCAGTTTATCTATCATATTGATGTGCAAATGGCTCCATTGGAAGTATTCTTATACTTGAAAGTGATTTTGTTTTTCAATTAGAGTAGGGTAAAAAAAAATTGAAAAATAAGAGAAAGAAAAAAATGTCGGGTGAAAACCTCCTTTGAGGCGCCTGAGATTGGTTCATTGATTGAAAACTTCCAAGAGGCAGTCAATGGGTTGGAAAAAAAGAGAAAAAAAGAGAAAAAGAAAATATCCTAAGTGAAAACCTCCTTTGAGGCACCTAGATAGACCTACTAGTTGAAAACCTCATTGAGGCAACTAGTAGGCCTAGAAGAAGAGAAAAAAAAACTATTTTTTTTTTCTCCATGTATCTCTTTGATGAATGTAGGTTCTCTTCAACATCTGCAAGCAACAAAAACAAGTTGGCACCAAAGAAACGAAAAATTTGGTCAAAATTCTAGTCAAAGGAAGTCAAACTTGGACTTTCTCCTCCTTTGCTCAAATGCTCCAAAAAGACCAAGGCCATGCTAATCCATCACTCTCATCTATTTCCACCATCCACTCATCATTCCCAAGCTTATACCACTCATTTTCCTTGATGTTCCGAAATACTATAAGCAGGCTTTGTTTTACTACAGGAAACATAAATACATAGAGCAGAAATTTATTTTTTTCATATCTTGAAAACCATGTGTCCATTTGCCAACCTATTTCATGTGGAGATGCATATGGATGATGGTAACATGCTCAAGCGATTTTAGCAAATTCCAATGCACAGTTTTCGAGAAATTAGCCTCCATCACCTACAACCATTTTTGAATTTCCTTGATATTCGTGCATCCATTTAAAAATATGTTTCATGGGAAGATGTATATGGATGATGATAACATGCCCAAGTAATTTAAGAAAATTCTAGCGCACGATTTCCAAGAAATCGACCTCCATCAACTTCAACCATTATTATTTTTTTCCCAAGATTCGTGCATCCATTGGCCAAGATTTTTTTATGGGGAGGTGCATAAGGATGATGGAAAAATGATCATAAAATTTCAGGTCAATCCATTCTACCATTTGGGAGATATGGACAAAACAAATCTGCTACAAGAGGTTGCCCTAAATTACTACGGGAAGATCCTGTAGTACTACATGATGATCGAGAAGAAGCTACAAGAGGAAATCTGATTGGAGAAATGGGTCAAAAGGTCATGTATTCTTTAGTGAAGGTTATATAAGTCCCCCAATGCCACTTTCATCACTCATCCAGTCCATCTAACTAAAATCCACCTTCAAATTCCACTCTACCTTACATAAAAATAAAAATAAAAATTGTCATCTACTTTTCCACCACCTACACCACCTCTTGATGATTTTAACCCTGTCCTTATACCTATTATGAATTTACATCAATCCCACATGCATCAATGAGGTATCGAAGAGGAATTAAATGAATACTACAGGAAGAGGGTTCCTCCTGTAAGAAGCCTACACAGTTACAACAGATTTCAACATCAATTATTTTTTCATTCACACAACAGAAGATCTAGCCACCTTGAGCAACATGAAGCCATTTCTGAAGATTGAAAAGGGGGAACACCCTCCTTAGGAAGAAGTCCATCCACTCCACTAGCACAATATTGAAAACTTGAAATAAAATTACACACAACTTTATCAGTCAAAGAATCAACAAGTTATTAAGACATGTACGGAAGCAAACAAAGAATATTAGCACCTCCAAAGAAGTAGTGATCAATCATCAACTCAGCAGCAACATTTTTGCCTCTCCAAAAACCATCAAGTAGGTATAGGTGTGAAATATTCTTGACCTCTTCTCTTAAGCATATTATA
The DNA here is from genome assembly GCA_031772625.1 of Pinus tabuliformis. NCBI lineage: Eukaryota > Viridiplantae > Streptophyta > Pinopsida > Pinales > Pinaceae > Pinus > Pinus tabuliformis. The sequence goes on from CM062816.1 coordinate 800,577,438, forward strand.
GTTATGTTGACGTGGCGAGTTTTCGCTATGCCAACAAGGGGAACTAACCCGATCGCAGGCCCGGATTAGATCTGCTTTCGTTTGGAGTGGTTAGTTCCAACGGGTTTTAAAGGATTCCATAAACTGTTATAGGTGTTGAAAGATTGATCCCTAGAGGAAGACTTCAGTTAAATCAACAAAAGAAATAGCTAACCAATATGTATTAAGTCCTATCTATACTAATTCTACCTACTTATACTAATCTTAACTATTCTAATCTATCCTGCAGGAGCATAATAAAAGAGATTAAACATCATATATAGATTCCAAGTCCAAATGAATCAATTACTAAGTTCACAGATGAACAAGGCTGTATTAAAGCTTAATTGCAATCTAATTATTCATACAAGAATGCACATTCCTGTTTGTACAAATAAACTTACAACTGATGTTTAATATAGTTTCGAATCGGGGACTGCTCATGAGTTAACCATGATAAAGAATTACATTCAAATAACCAAGACTAGTCATAAGCTGTATCGTTATCAATCTACACAAAACAAAACACATTTATATTTATGCCAACAACAACACCCTGATTCTAAACACATGAAAGAAGAGGAAAATAAATCTAAAAAATGCTCCTTCTTGACCCAAACAGTCTTCTTTATTAGCACAATAAATCAAAAGATGTTCTGCCCAAAAAAAAGTTGTCCTCCCATATTTGGAGGTAATATTTATGCATAATAAGACTGAACCCCCATCTTCCCATTGACTTTCCACCTTCCTCCCCTTTTCAATATACAAATAAAAATATACAGATGTAGAACGGTCGGTGAAACTGCTGACACGTCAAGGTAATATTTGCTGGAGCTTTCTATTTCTTGGGGGGAATGAATGGATGCCGATGGAAAGGAAAATGACTGCGTGTCATCTCCTCATGATGAGACCCAGGACAACATCACCTTCGGAATACACAGGTAACGCATGGAAACCCGACCATGAATGCCTAAGGCTGGATCTTAAATAGAGTACACCTGCATATATGTATTCTTCGCATCCACTCGTGCATCTTTTACTCGTAGCCATTCTTCATGCTTACACATCCGCTATTCGACCTTGCTTGCCTTCTCTTGGTCCTCGCCTGCAGAAATAATCAACATCAGCTCCGCTTATGAAAATATGATAGAAATACCTAAAAACACAAATCTTTCCCTCAATAAAACTTTTATAAATTCAAAAGGAACAAGTGTGAAAGAATCGACTCCTGGTTCAGCCAAGGTTGCGATGCGATCAAGTCGCAATCGCACATCGCAGTGGACAGTCGCATGCAACATCACCCTTGGTCCCATCGATTGCAATTTATGATTTTCCAGACTTGAAAATATATATGTTGCATTTAATAATCTCGACGGGTCCACCACATCGCATCGCACTTTATATATAAACATTGGGTTTTGCCGATTGTGATTTTCAATTGGGGAGTGGACCCAAAATCATATGTGTTATGCTTAATAGTCTCATCGGGTCCGTTGTATCACATTGCACCTTATGTATAAGCTTTGAATTCTGCCGATTTCGATTTGCGATGGGCTTCGGACCCAAAATCATATGTGCTGCGCTTAATAATCCCGGCGGGTCCGCCATATCGCATCGCGCTTTATGCATAAACACTGAACTCTGTCGATTGCGATTGGGGAAGCGGACCTGAAAAATATATGTGTTATGTTTAATAATCCCGGCGGGTTTAGTGTATTGTGGTGCGCCTTATGTATCAACGTTGAAAGTGCCGATTGCGATATTCGATGCGATCGGAGACTTGATATCATCGCAGTAACTCATGGGAGATAGACCTTAGCCCTTTACCAATGCGAAAAGTGATATGCGATGGAGGAGTGGTGAAGCGATTGCGATAAGTGATGAAGACATGCATCGAGAGATGTGTAAAGATTGACGAAGCACGAAAAGGGTAAGTTATGCATATTTGTGTAGTATTTCTTTTTTTTGAGACAAAGTTCGGTTGCTATATATTAATATGAAAAGAAAAAGGCAGTTTGCCATACATATAATGCATCCTGAGCATTCTGGATCCAAGGAATTACAAAAAGATTCCTTTCCTTGATCCTTACTTTAGTTTTCCTGCCTCTAAAGCTTCTTATACTACTATAAATCCTTACAAACTGCAGGCCCCAAAATTTACACCTACAAACCATAACTAATCTATGTCTATATGACTAATATTCCGTGCTGTGGATGCTTCTGGGTCTAGATCTGGTTCGTTCTGCTTTGCACTAGAAGAGGATGTTGCATCTTTGAACTTTTTGTCCATCATGTACTTGAGGACAGTTATCTTTTCTTCAACATGGCTACATCTATTATTCAAACTGCTAAATTGTTCATGCAAGGAATGAACTCTGTGTAAGAAGAGGTTCATCTCAGCCCTGTATTTCTCATGGAGAATTCTGCACTGATCCTCAAGTCTTGCTTCCAAACTTCGCACTTGATCCTCCAGGGCTCGTTGCTGCGCTCGCACTTCTTCAAACTCTGCTTGTAAATCCCTGCAGTGGAAGCACTGTTCTGGACGCTCCATTGGCACTGGAAAATACTTGTCTGTGCTGATCGCTTTCTTATCTCGATGTCTCTGGATTCTTTTCTTGCTACTGGTAGCTGCCACCGTGTGCGCAGGGGCCTTAAAGTGACTACCTAGAGCTACTTGAAGAGATGCAGAAGTAACTCTGCTCTTATAATTGTGAGCACAAATATTTCCTATGGGAGGATGGATTGTGATACCCGGGCCATATAAAGACTTTTTCGACAAGTAGTGATGGCGGGAGTGAGCCCTGCGTCTCCCAAGATTCCACCACACCGTCTGATGCGTATCTTGGCCTGTATCGAGGATCTGATTGCTAGGACGATTTTCCCCTGCGTGATGCCCGATTCCCATGCGCTGGATAGATCTCCTAATCTGAATTCTGATACAAGTCCTATCTACCATACCTGCTCTGTCCCCTGCACTGATTGTTTGCCTGCAGTCATAGATTCTATTAACTACGGTACACCAAGCGTTGACTAGCTGCATAGTGTTCATGGTAACGGTTGGAGGGATGAGGTGTTATTACAGCGAAGATTGCCTTTGGAGCGATCGCATGCCCTGTTGGCACACTTGTCAGCTTCCTTATTCAGTCCACGAAGTATGTGATAGTAGCGGACTTCTTCTAGTAAGTCGTGGAGAATCTGGTTCCTACAATTTATCTGTTGCAATAGAATGTTTGGCGTGCTCTGCCTCAGAGCCATGAGCCTAATGATTATTGCTGAATCGCCAAAGACTATTACTTTCTTTATTCCTATCTTGATCAGTTGAGTGAGACCCTGATACAAAGCCAATCCCTCTGCCCTGTTATTGGATAACTCTCCCAGTCCCCATTCAAATTGAAGAATTGTCTCACCGTTAGCATTGCAGATAAGACCCCCTGCACCTGCTTGGCCTGGATTTGATTTTGAAGTGCCATCAAAGAACATGTAGAACCTATTACAGTTACCCAACCAGATTGCAAATTCCGCTTCCTTTAACCTCAGCTTCCAAACACTGCTTGTCTCTTTCGGTTGTATCCTTCCTTGTCTTGTTTCCTGAGTGCTAGTTATAATCCCTTGGGCATAGCTGATCAAATTTCTTTCTTCAATGCTGTAGTTGGTAGCCTCGATCTTGCCTTGAGTGTGGGCTATAATTGCCTCCACCGCTAAATTCTTTGCCTTATGACACATGACTCTGGTATTGCATCCTTTCTCTTGAAAGACCTTTCCGTTTCTTGCCAACCAGATGCGCCAAAGAAGGGTCAAAGGTATGGTGTTCCATATCCTTTGCGTCAAATTGCTCTTCTTCTCTTTCCATGGACAATTTTTTTTCCAGTTATAGACAGTTTCTGCAATAGTTGTCTTGGGCTCCCATATAACTTCCCCAATTGTGGCCATCTGTTTCCAGTATTCTTCAGTGACCTGACAATCTATAAACAGGTGTTGTATTGTTTCTTCTGCTTTACAACAATTTGGGCATCTTGACGGTCCCATTATGCCCCTTTTTCTTAAATTTTCTGCTGTTAGTATCTTCCCTTTCAGGAGTAGCCAAAAAAAGAATTTGACTTTAGGGGGTGCTTCTGCTCTCCAAACCAGTTTCCATTGGCTCCATATTTCCTGTGGAAAGGTGCTGTCACAAAGGTGTTGGTGACCAGCTTTGGCCGTGTATTGGGTTCCCGTTGGGTCCCAACGATAGCCATCTTGCTTGCCTTTTTGAGTCGGAGCTTTATTGTGTAGAAGGTTCTTTAAAGCTGTGATGCTTGCCTCTATCTCTCTGGGGTAATCCGGTAATTTCCAACCTGTCCATGCTTGAGAGTGATTATCCCATTGCGATATTTGGGCTAAGCACCATATACCTCTATTATTAAGCCAGTTTATGGCGGGGATTGCCTCCATTTTTGATCCAATGGGGTGCTGTCCTAATATGCGGTCAGTGGAAAAATTGATGCTGCTCCCCCCTCCTGGGACCTTTGAAGTGTTCTGAGACATAAAGGGTATGGCTTTCTTGCAGAGCTGCCAAATTTTTGTGCTATCTCTGTTGGGAATATTAGTGTCCAGGAGTTGTTGCCTAGTGCTGTTCAGGTATTTTGCCTCGAGAACCGTCTTCCACCATGCTGTGACCCCTGAGATCATTCTCCAAATTATTTTAGCTCCAAGAGCTAAGTTCAGCAGTTTTGGAGATCTTATTCCAAGTCCTCCTTTCTCCTGAGATTGAATGAAATTCTTCCAACTGACCAAATTGAACTTTTTTTTTTCCATTTTCCCTCCTTGCCAGAGAAAATGCCTAAGAGCTCTTTCCATTTTTTGGTGGAAGACCATTGGAGCTTGGTACAAAGAGAAACGATAAATGGGTAGAGAGGCCAAACCTGATTTTAGTAGTACCAGGCGTCCTGCTGGGTTCAGCCACAAAGATCCCCATTGTTGGATTTTTCTCTTTATTTTGTCAAGGATTTCATTCCAAGTATCAGCCTTCAGTGGTCCCATACTTACCGGCATCCCTAGGTAGGTGAAGTGGTTCCAGTTTAGCTTGTATGAGACTCCTAGAATTTTTGCAATGCTGTGGATGGTGTGATTTGATGTGTTCCAACCATAAATACAACTTTTTAATTGATTAACCTGCCCTCCTGAGTATTCCATGAATTGATCTAAGATCTTCTTGAAGCGCCTTGCAATAGTGGTGGACGCCCCTCCAATCAAGAGGGTATCATTAGCAAATTGGGAATGGTTGATGTTCTTTGTACCTTGCTCAAATTTGATGCCAGTGATTAGGCCTATTCTTCGATTGAAATCCAAGGTTTTGCTAAGAGACTCAGCCATGAGGATAAATAAATATGGGGATAGGGGACAGCCTTGTCTAAGGCCTCGAGAGGATTGGAAAGAAACACAAGGTCTCCCATTGATCAGTGGGGAGATCCAAGGATTCGTAATGCAGGATTTGACCATATTGATGAAGGAGGGGTCAAATCCCATTTTATGAAGGACTGCAAACAGAAAGGAGTGCCTAACCCTATCAAAGGCATTGGCAAGGTCCAGCTTTAGGACAAACCCTTTCTCCTTTCGGCTTATGCTTGAGTGAATGGCCTCTTGCACAAGAAGGATGGAGTCAGAGATGTGCCTATTGGGGAGAAAGCCCCCTTGGTTTTCTGAGATCAAAGAGGAGAGATAAGGCTTAAGCCTGGATGACAGAATTTTTGTAATTATTTTGTATGCAGAATTGCATAAGGATATTGGTCGAAACCTTGAGAAGGTGGAGGGTCTGTTCTCTTTTGGAATTAAGGCTAGATGGGTTGAGTTGGTGAGTCCCCCCATTTTGCCTTTCTGTAAAACCCAGCGTATCATCTTTAATAGATCTTTTTTGATCATCTGCCAGTACTCTCTGTAAAAACTGATTGGAAACCCATCAGGTCCTAGAGCTTTGTCTGGGTGAAGACCCCAAATTGCTTTTTGAACTTCTTCTTCTTCTACTTCTTGCGTGAGCTTGCTGTTTGTTTCTTGGGTGACTTCTTTAGGCATGTGCTGTAGTAAACTTGTGTAATCCTCCTCACTTTTTTCCTCTGTCAAAAGGTTTTTGAAGTGGTTGGTGGCTGCTTCTTTTATGGAATCCTGGGTATTGTAGCTATTCCCCTCGTTATCCCTAATTGTGCTCACAGTATTTCTGGCCTTTCTAATTGTAGCCTGCTTATGGAAATATGAAGTATTTTTGTCTCCCTCGTGCAGCCACAACTGCCTTGACTTCAGTCTCCATTTAGTTTCTTCATCCCTTATAGTTTGTCTCAGCTGGGTATAAAGTCTTATTTCGTTCTCTTTGGCTTGCTGGGAAAGCCCAAAGACTTCAATATTTTGCTGCACTTCCTCAAGATCTTTCTTAATTTTCTTTTTACTCATCTCAGGCTCTTGGTAATTGTTCTTTGCCCAGTTTTTTAGAGCCTGTCTTGTTCTCTTTAATTTTGTCTCCCAGATATAAGTCGGGGAGCCTTCCACATGTTGGGTCCAAGCCTGCCACACCGCGTCTTTTGCTGCAGGGATACGATTCCAGAGAGAGCAATATTTGAAAGGAAGTGGTCCTAGCTGGCAATGACTGTGCAGAGTAAGCGTTATTGGATAATGATCAGAGGTGGAGACATTGAGAATGTTTGACTGGCCAGTAGTGAAGGTGGACAGATATGCTATATTTATGAGGAACCTGTCAAGGCGCTCCATGATGTTGCCAGCTCCTAATCGTCTGTTGCTCCAGGTATACCTGCGGTTCTTGGGTTTGATATCAACCAGATCTTGCTCCTGCATAATGTTCTCAAGTCGATTTCTGAATGGGTCTGGGTTGAAGTTTCCCCCTCTTTTTTCGTTGGCATGCAAAACCAAATTTAAGTCTCCTGCAAGAATGATATTTTTCTCCTGCTCTTCTTCTATATTTGTTTCCAAAGTGTTCCAGCACACTTCTTTCTCCCTGTATTGAGTCGGTGCATAAATATTGTAGATTTTTACCGTTGATCCATCTTCCTTGCTTTCTAGATTAACACTGATCCAGTTCTGATGTATTTTGGTGGATTTGCAGCTCCATTTGTTACTATCCCACATTGTTAGGATGCCACCTGAGGCTCCTCTTGCTTCACTTGCACAACCACTGTACCGCTTTTGCTGGCTGATGACTCTGTTAATTTCAGATTGATCTTGCTTTGTTTCTTGAACAAGGACGATTTCAGGTTTTTCACTTTGGATTAAATCCTTAAGGGCTGCTATCTTGGAGGGGTGCCCTAGTCCCCTACTGTTCCAGGATAGCATTTTCATCATGATTTACCGGTTACATGGAGAGGTGCTCGCCTCTCTTTGCCCTTGTTATTATTTTCTTTATCCGAGTGTCCAAGAATGAAGGATTCTATAGGAGTCTGAGAGCCCATGGCGATATCTTTCTGAGTACTTTCTTCTCTCTGCTGTTTGGCCGATTTTCTGCCAGGCCCTTTTTTGGGGACATCACTGGGCGCTCCATGATCCTTTGAAGAACTTCTGGTTATCCTAGCGGAGGGGGTATCAGGGGAGGGTTGAGAAATGTGAGGGGGAGAGGGATGGAGAGGAGGATCAGATGAGGGGTCGGTTTCTTCCTCAGAGAGAGTCGCGAATGGATTAGAAGATGGAGGAATGGAAGGATCCGAAGATCGAGGGGGAGAGGAGGGGTGATGGTGAGGAGGTTGCTGGGAGGAAGAGGAAGGAAGCTGGTGGGATGAATGATGATTGGAAGGGTGTTGGTGGGAAGGCCCAGGGGCTTCAGAGTCCGATGGTTTCTGAGGGGGTGATGATTTTTTCCTTTTAACAGTTTCCCATTGCCCTTCTTGCTCTTCTGATTCTACATTTATGATTTTAGTGCATCTATTTGCAAAATGTCCGTATTCGTGACATACCTTGCATTTGAAGGGTATCTGTTCATAATCCAGCTGCTGAATGTGACACCAGTCGTCTACCTTCAGTTTGATGGCTTCCGGCAGTCCACGCCCCAGATCAACTTCAACACAAATCCGCGCACAGGCCTGCATGTTGTCTTTGGGTTCACTGCGGTCTATGTATTTTCCGACCGCGTTTCCTATTGCTTTGACCGAATCGTCACCCCAGCAGTGAAGAGGGAGATGGGGCAGCCTGACCCAGACTGGAACTGCGCTTGGAATATCTAGCTCTGGATCGAAATCTGGGGTCCATTTGTTGAGATAGAGACCCCTGGAGTCCATAAAGTAAGGCCCGTTTCTGAAGATTAGATCCTTGTCCTCCTTAGTTTCGAAATGAAAGGTGAAATATCCTCTGCCACAGAATCTGATGGATATTTTGCCTTGGATCTTGTCCGACCAGTTCCGTTCAACCCACCTTTGCACTGTTTTGGGTGAAGGCCATAGTCCTGTAAATTGCCCGATTAATCCTTTCTCTGCTAAGGAGATGGCTGCCATGCGAGGAATGGTCGGAGGCAAATGAACTTCCTGTAAAACATCTAGCTTCTTCACAAACTTCGTTGCTGTTGGTCTAGGTCTTTGCTGGGGGAGAGATTTAACCAGATTTGAGAAGGCTCGCTGTAGCTCCGGATCCCCACCAGGCGGATCCGGAGGATCCATGATGCTGGTCGATCAAGCTGATGCAGGCAGGCAGGTTCGAAGGCAGGCTCAGGCACACGCGCGCGCGCACAGCAGCAGTTTTAACTCCCTTATGTTGATAATATTTTCTCGGAGCAATTTCAAGCCAGAAGAAACCTAGAAATTCGAGAATTCTTTAGATCTATTTTGTGTAGTATTTCTATTATCAAAGCATTGATATAGAAATAAGGACGCGATAGAAGGTTTTGAGGGTTGAGTCCATATATACCCATAGTAAAGAGTGGGGGTTGGTTATATGTGTGGGAATAGAGCCCCATGAAGGTTTATGAGGATTGAAAAATTTTCGATGAAAGATATGAATGAAGGGCTAGACTGGGTTATAAATGAACCATGCCGCAAAGATTTATTCAAGGGGGGTCTTAACCATTAAGAGTTGAAGATTTGACTCGGTAGAAAGTTGAAATCCCTGGGATAAAAATAAATCATTCAGTGAGTTATCATTTGGAGACATGAAAGATCAAACTTCTAGGGGACCCATTGAAATTTGCCACTAGAGCAGGTTTTAATACAGTGGTGGTTGTGGCCACAACAAATGGCGAACCCCTGGGTGAACCAGTTATCTCTGTTACCAAATAAACTTTGATCCGTAGAACATCAAGGTGTTAAGGTAAACTTGAAATGTAAACTATATAGACAGATAGGCATGGGTTCCACTTCAACATTAATTGCTTTGGGTGGGATAAAGACAAATAGCTTCTACTTACTGATAGGGTTTTGAAAAGCATTCTATAATGGTCGTATTATGGAATTTATTGACCCTCCTTTACCTGTTTTCTACTTTCAAAATCCTTTCGGGGCCATCACTGGTTTTTCAATACCTGTTTAGGCGTGTACCTAAGCTCTTTATCACACATCAAGCTTGATGAATATATGTAGATATGTTTATCTGCACTTTATGTAAGAAATTTCAGTGTTATACTTTCGTATGATTGAATGGGGTGTAGTCATGGATCATGCCACATTTTTAAACCACTTAAGCAAGGTTGGGCTTGCTGTGTTAACTGGTACTCTGAGCCTAACAACAGTCCCTACTCCTACTGGCTTCCCAAACAACCTGTCCTTCCATATTGACACAAGGACTCAACATTTCATTTTCTTTTACATAAGTCCTTCCAGTTTCAGGCACAAGGACTAGAGCACAATTAAATTTGCCACAAGATATACAACAACGAGCTTAGCCAATGAGAGGAGGTTTACTTGTAGATGATAGATATTGCAAATTTTAGTGTGGTGAACGGAACCAATGGAGAATGACTACAAACATCATAGACAAGTATAGGCTAGGTCTGGATCAGATTTTAAAAATGCAGCGTTCTGCCATGCTAGTCTAGCTGTAGTTACACATTTTTCGTTTAATAAATATGCCCCTACATGCTCCGGGTATCCAGGTTATCAACAGATCCTACCTAGTTCCCAACAGATGCCAATGAGTGGCTTTGATTTGAATTTCACTATTGATTTTCTAGTTCTCATAGGCTCATTGAAAGTTTTCTTGATTTGCAAGGTAACGATGAATTTAGGATTGGAAGGCTCATCAACAGGTTACTGAGGGAGGCAAAAAGTTGAAGGTGGGGAATGAGGGCAATCTGAAGAGAGTTATAAAGGTGAAAATGAGACTGAAGGACCGAAATCAATTGGCTGAAAAGCAATGAAATTCAATACAGAAGGAAAATAAACTTTGTGAAAAAACAAGAATGGACGGGACGAAAATATAACTTAAGCTAACAAAAAAAAATGAATCCTAACCTACTCAGGAGGTAACCACCATGTGGTGGAAACTAGAATTATCTCTTAAGATGTTGGCCATTAAAAGGGATTTTTTTAGTTTCTCCCTGTAAAGTTTTCAATCTGTAAGTTCCCTGACCAATTTTTTCCTCAATTTGGAACAGGCCTAGCGATAAGTGTTGGAATTTAGTGTGCTTACTTTTTGACTCACTCAACTTGTCCCATTTCAAGACTAGCTCTCATACTTGGTAATATTTATCTCCTGCCAGATGGCGATCAAACCATCTCTTCACAATCATTTGGTGATTTCTAAATTTATTTATGGCTTTATCTCTCAATTCCTCCAACCTCACTAGTTGGTTGATCCTCTTTTGAAGTAAGGTTGAAGGGGTCCCTCTTGAGGCTTGGGAGAGCTATAAAGAGGGAAGGGTAACATTGGGAGGCAAGATGGCTTCCTTTCCATAGATGAGGAAGTATGGGGAGTTTCCTAATGCTACTTTTTGGGTGACCCTATTGGCCCAGAGTGCATTTGTTAGAGCGTTGTGCCAATTCCTCTGGTTGTCAGCAACAGATTTACGGATTATGCAGATGAGGTTTTCATTTGAGGACTCTGCAACTCCATTTCCCTGGGGGTAATAGTTTGAAGCATATCTTATGAAAATGGATTTATTGATAGCAAATTCAGTCAATTTTAGTGATGAAAAATAAGAAGCATTATCAAATATGAGAGCGTCAGGGATGCCAAACTTGTTGATAATAAATTTCTCAATAAAAGATATTACCTCATCTTCACTCTCATTCATAAGCCTGTCATGCTATTTTTCATCAATGAGTGCATTTTTTAATGTCTTCTCGCAATGTAGGAACTCAAGGATTTTCTCGTCACCTTCGAATACCTACCAATTTGGGATGTTATCAGGTATGGATATTCTGAAAATCAATTCAACATAATATTTATTCTTGTTTAATCTAAGATCAGGCAAAAGTTTTGCAGCCATACCATCCATCAGATTAGCATCTTGGTTTTGCCATCGAGGTATGTGTATGATATTAAAAGAATCAAAACTATCAATTAAGATCCATACCTCATGTTGGTATCTTACCAGGTGTGGTGAATTGCAATGTATCCTTTTCCTTACCTGGTCCACAACCATCTGTGAGTCACCAAAAACTTTAAGATTTCTCACCTTCATATCAATTGCTTTTTTCAATCCCTGTAGCAAGCCTTTGTATTTTGCTGTGTTGTTGGTACATGCGAACTCCAACAGGCTGGCAATCAAATTTTGGTTCCCTTGCTGGTCGATGAGAATGCTCCCAGTACCTGCACCTTCTAGGCAGTTAGAGCCATCAAAATAGAGTTTCCAAAACATAGAATTTAATGCTATATCAAATGAACTGCCTTCTATGAAATTGGCCCTATCATCTACCATATTACAGGGTAGCTCACCAGTTGAACTATGGGGGAGAGCTTCCAACCATGTGTTTATTGCAGTTTCTTCAACTATCTCTGCATGGAATTCTCCAAAACAAGTTTTCGTGGCACAAACATCGAAACTATAATTACCAAGGATAGAGTTAGTAAACATTACAGGTTCATTGGGGTTGTTTAGTTCTATGTCTACATACTTCATGTATCTTTCTCGATCAACTCTCAACATATCACCTTTTCCCTTCTGAGGCAACAAGAGATGGGACAACTCAGTTGAGAAATACCCATTCAGATTTGCTGACCAATCCCTACTAAGCAACATTCCATATGCCTTGGGTATGTCAACTACCACTATGTCAATGACTTGTGTGTATTGTGGTTTGGTAGCCATCCGAATCAACACATCTTTCAATTCTCCAATTACTTTCACATTCGTTCTGTCCAGTTGCATAATTCAAGTTCTAGTTTTCTTGGGCATTGCATGAAGTCTTTTAGCAACAACATGAGGCATAATAGTGGACGAGGCACCAGGATCTACCAGGTAATTGTATACGTTCATGTTGAAGATTTCAAATGTGATAAGGAAAGGTGGAGTCATGGATTTTGATTTCCTTCCTATCATGGTTGCACTGACATCTTGAGGCATTCGATTCATTTTTGACAGAGTGGCTTCCATGGCTGATGGTGTTTGGGATGTACTGGGGGTACTAACAGGTCTAGATGCCAACTTCTTGGTTTGGCAACTCGAATTGGTGGGAGATTTGCAATTCCATTCATTCATAGCTTTCAAAAGCACGTCTCTTTGTTGCGTTAATTTTAACAAATTGAAGTATGTGATATTAGCTTTTAGATTTCTTAAGATCATCCAAAATGTTGTAATCAATGTTATAAACAGGGTAGGGCAGAGTAAACATACCTTTTTTTCCATTCTTAGGTGGGATTTTACCATTTTGAGTCGCCTTCGTTGCATTTGGAGATGTATTATCTTTCTGTGGATAGTTCACAATTGGAGTACTCTTGGATTCACCACTAGGTCTACCCTTCTCAACAGGAACTTTGGGAGCGGATGCTTTTAAAGGGAAAACATCTTTCTTTGCCTAGTCTATAGGCTTCATCACACCCACAAGTGGCCCTTTACTTCGTGTGTGGATTTCATTAGTGCGGATTTCTGCCGTACTATCTCCTTCGTCATCATTGTTCTCATTTGTATAGAAATCCCACAGTACATTGATTTGAGATTCCTTGTCCAAGGGCTCTTCTACTTGGTATTATTCTTCCTCATTTTCTTGTTCTAGGTCCAACTCTACTATAGGTTCTTCTTTGGTAAGGAGTGATCCGATAAGAGCCAGCTCTTCCATATTTAAATTCCCTTCATTAGGTGGAGCAAGCAACACAAGTTGGCCATGACCACCTTCTATCTTCTTACAATAGAAAGGCTTGAAGGATTTTCTATTGTTATGATCTCCTCCATTCCCATTTGTACTCTCTCCAGAATTCCTTTTCATATCGATCACTGTGTTCGTCAATTTCTTAATGATCTGATGCAAACCTTCCACATCTGTGGTATCCTTTTCTTTGATCTTAGCCACTTTGTTATCACTCCCATTATTCTTCTTGGATGACTGAGAGGTTTTATTTTCATCGGTTATATGATGACATGCTGTGAGACTGATCATTTCATTCTCGACTTTTACTACTTCATCGATAGCACCTTGTAAGGTTTGTGCGTTACTCCTCTTGACCAACATCGCAGTAGGGATAGGGAGAGTAGTGATGTAGAATTCCATAAGCACCTCATTAGTGAGTCTAGCGTTAGCCGAGATTCTGTTGAGCAAAGTGTTGAACCGGATGTTAAAATCCTTGACCTTTTCTTTGGCTTGGATTTTTAAATGGGATAGTTCTAAAACTAAGGCCGCAGCTGTCTTATCATTGCTAAACTTGTCTAAGAAGGTCTGCTGAAAGGCACCCCATGAGGTGATCGATCCTATTCTCAAGCTAAAGTACCATGTGGAGGCTGCACCAATCATAGTAAAAGGGAATAAGTGACATACTACATCTTCATCGGCTACCCCCAACATGTGCACAACTAGGAAGAAGGAGTGAATATAGTTATCAGCAGTGTCTCCCTGCTTAGGGTCGAATTTAGGCAATGCTCTTTCTACGTTCTTGGGTAAGGCATGTTGTTGCCCAGGTACCGCTACGGCATCCTGTGCAAGCCACGGAGGGAGTGCTCCCAGAGGAGGTGGGGGTTGATTCCCACCTAGAGAAGGCAGTAGAGGTGAATTCCCACCCGGAGGTGGCGGTGGAGGCAGATTCCCACCTGGAGGGGGAATGTTAGCCATATTATGGATAGGGATGTTCTGGTTGAAGGTTTCTTCAAGGCGTTCTTTGTTAGGATTTTCCAAATCAAGCCAGGGATTACCTTTAGAGGGCGGATCCTCAGGAATTTATTCCAAAGGAGTGTCGATATTTTGCAAGGACTCTAGCACAATATCTTCAAGAGAAGGGGCTGAAGATGTCTCTTCGCTTATGGGAAAGACCCTCGGCTTTCTTTTAGTTGTCAGAGGTAAAGAGTGAAAGATGGGGAGTTGAGAGAGGGAACGAGCATAAGCCTAAGTAAGTACTCTAACTGGTTGTTCCTGAGTGACAGGATACTCCCACAGTCTCTCTTCTTTGAGTGACCTAAACACGGGACTTAGAGGGATCTCTGCTTCTTCGAAATGAGGCTCTTCCAAATGGGCGGAATGATCTTTTCGACCTTTACGATCCATACATTAATCTTTTCAAATCCATGTGTGACATTTATAGATGAAATCATGAAAAGTTGTGGACGGTGGTTCAGGCCCTCTTTCTAGCACCAATTTGTTGACGCAGCAAGTTTTCGCTATGCAAACAAGGGGAACTAGCCCGATCGCAAGCCTCGATTAGATTTGCTTTCATTTGGAGTGGCTAGTTCCAACGGGTTTTAAAAGATCCCATAAACTATTATAGGTGTTGAAAGATTGCTCCCCAGAGGAAGACTTCATTTAAATCAACAAAAGAAACAACTAACCTATATGTATTAAATCCTATCTATACTAATTCTATCTACTTATACTAATATTAACTATTCTAATCTATCCCGCAGGAGCATAATAAAAGAGATTAAACATCATATATAGATTCCAAGTCCAAATGAATCAATTACTGAGTTCACAGATGAACAAGGCTGTATTAAAGCTTAATTACAATCTAATTATTCATACAAGAATGCACATTCCTGTTCCTACAAATAAACTTGCAACTGATGTTTAATATAGTTCCGAATCGGGGATTGCTCATGAGTTAACCATGATAAAGAATTACATTCAAATAACCAAGACTAGTCATAAGCTGTATCGTTATCAGTCTGCACAAAACAAAACACATTTATATTTATGCCAGCAACAACACCTTGATTCTAAACATGTGAAAGAAGAGGAAAATTGATCTGAAAATGGAATGTACTTGAATAAAGGGTGCAAGGTATCCATTTCCAATAATTTTAAATGTGCAAACAACTCCAAGGTTAACTCTGAAAATGTGAGAACTTCTTATTTCTAATACAGAGATAGATTGTAGGGGCATTTACTGGATATGTCACCTATAAAAAGAGGACGAGTTCCAGAGGCTACCTGGCCCTCTACAGGTTCTTCCTAAAGAAATAATAGAAGTAAACACTCAGATGTCATTAAAATACTCATGCTTGAAGCTTGATGTCTTGCGGAATAAAACAAATAAGTTTGAGCAGTTGTTTAGGTGATTATGTGTGAAGGCAAGTTATTTAAATTTGTTGTTTAACCCATTATATCAGATTTGTTTAGCATGATCTCTTCAGCAAATAATGACACAAAGATGATGAAGTAGTTCACCCCTCCTGGGCTACATCTGCTGGACCAAGCCTCCAAAAATGGGCTTGTCCTCTTGTATTAAGAAAGTTGAAAAGGCTAATATAAGAAAATAAGTGCCTCTAAAGGCAAATATGACTGTAAAAACAGAATCAGAAGATAGGAAACAACTAAGAATGCTCTTCCCCAATCACTAAACAGTGAAACTGTACCTTAAACAGTACTATCTCCAAATGACCCTAGTGGCCCTTTAAACTTCTATGAAGAAATTTGAGGTGAAGATGACCTCCAATGGTTCTGAAACCTCTACCAATGGACTAAAAATTTCAAAGACAACATAAGTAAGCTTTTGAATCACCAAAAACAGATGAATACAACACCCAAACAACTTAAGCACTGGAATGGCCTTGGTGGCCCTAAAAGCTTCCCTGAATAAATTCAAGGTGAAGAATGCCTCAACATGCAAAAAGAGCTGTAGAAATGGACTCAAAACACTGAATACAATTAGAAATGACCTTCGTTTCACATTCAATGGTTGCACACAACCCAATGCAGCTCCAACATTGAACAGGCCCTTGTGGCTCCTGGAACTTCCCTGAAGCAAAAACACCTGAAGATGACCTCTGTTAGCTATGAAACCTATGCCAATGGCCTCAGAATGTCGAAGAGACCCAAAAGCAATTTTTTTTTTTCTCAAAAGGCCTTTCCTAGTCAAAGTTATGGCACATTTACTTAGACTGCCAGTTTGCCCCTAAAACCACTCCAGCTAACTTTAGTTAACTGCAGTTAAGTTTGACAAAGATGGCGGGTCCGACAAAATTTGTGACCCACCAAATTTTCCACCAACTAAACTATCAGATAACCCTTAACTTCTAGTGGAATTAATGCATGTGACCGGGCAGGTGGGCGGTTAGTCTGCCTTGGATTGCGCGCCTGACCGTTGACTGGGCTGTTAGCTCCTTTAACATAATAATTTTTCCATTTCATTTCAAGTTCTACCCAGGTGGTCTAATGGTAAAACATTGCAATTGTGGACGATAGGTCATGGGTTCAACCCACAGATCCGACACCAAAAATTTTAATACGCCCAAACCTTCGTCCACCTTGGGGCCACATGGCGGCCTCTGGGATTGCCACATGGCACCCTCCCATTTGCTGTTAGAAATGGAATATTCTCGAAAATATTTTAAAGAATATTCTGTAAAATATTCTATTTTATTTTTTATTTTTTTAAATTCATAAAAATGGAGGATATTTGGAAATTTTAAAATTGGAATAACTTCTGCATACAGAGTCCGTTTTTCAAACCGTTCATGGTGTCAGAATCAGGAAGACGAGATCTATCCGTTCATTCAGGTTTGAACCAATTCTGAGCACTTCATTTTTGAGCATTTTTCGATTCTTGGTCTTGAGCTCTTGATCACACCTCCCAAATGAGAGGCTTTTGGACCCCAAAAGCTTACTGAAAACTCTGAACTGAATTGTATAGAAAATGAGAGAACAAAAACATCCTCTTCCCTTCAGCCAAATGAGTAGAAAGATAACCAAAATCTCCTGCCTTGCTAACTGTCATCATAGCGAATTTTTTGCTGAATAAGCCAAGTACTTGTTGAACCCCGACCAAGCTTTCTAACTAGACAAATCTAAAAATTGTAGAAACCAGCAACGACACTTGCTGATGTATGATCTGAATTCTCCCACTAAGTATATAGGCTTGCCAATGTCACTATGCCCATCAATGGCGACCTCTTTCTCCAAAAATAAATCTGAATGTGACTTAGGCCAATACCCACAACAAACTTCCAAAAATGAAGTAGTTGTAGAAGAATGCTTGTACCGGCTGTAGCATGCTGAAAGTAATGCAAATGCTCATCCCAAAATCTTGGGATACGTGCTGCAAAAACTTCTCAAAAAGAAGTACAATGGTTCTGTTCACGAACAATAAAAGTAAGCAAACCATAATGAACCAAGTAGAGACCCATGCTGAAATTTGAGGCCTCTTTGCTTGCATGCTTTTCCAGCTCATGGAATTGTGCACTACTTTGCACCAATTTTGTTCCCTGCACCAAATGACACCAAAGGTACCTTGTGCAACAAGACAATCATCAATGACAAGTTGATCTAAAATGTGTTGAACAATGGACTCAACCATAAATGTAGCAAATGTGTACACAACTGACACAAGTCGACAAAACATATGCAACACAATCGACACAAGTTGATAATCAAGGTGCGACACAATCGACAATGTAAAAAGTGTGCTCACAAGCGACACTAGTCGACCAACAACAAGATACATTTACAACCACATATGCATGTATCATGTACAATGAACTATATACAGTTCGAAAAATACACCTACAACCTCTATGTACAGGTGCAACTTCAACTCTTCTTTTTAAATACCAACCAGTATATCAACCCAAAAAACAACATGTGGGTGACAAAGAGCTGAAATGAAAGACATTGCTACAATAATACTAAGTACCATATTCATCTTTTACCTCCATGGTGAAATTTTACAACAACATAAAAAAACATGCACACATCCAAAGTTTGTATATGTACAAAAGCAGTATGTCTTACTGTGTCAAGAAGTCCATCCACTACTCACCAAGCCACTTCCATGGCAATTTTTGCTGCAACAACTTTTCCTCATGTGAAACTTCCATTTCCACATAAATAATGGAATCCGTGGTTCCACCTTTGGCAATCTTCTCGTCCTCTTGCTGCATGTGTGTGGGATGACGAGTTGGATGTAAAGTCCAACAATGAGAGACAACATGTCCCTTATTTTGGCAAAAAGTGCAAATCTTATGCACCTTCTTTGAAGGTAGTCTTTGCTTCATCTGCTTCCTGTGTGCTTTCTTTCTCATTCAACATCTCAAAACATGATGGTTAAATTAACCACAATATGTACAAGAAATCTTTCTTCCATTAAAGCATGTAAAATTTTCATGCCTTGCAGAAACAAAATAAAATTTATCATGAAAGATGTATACCTCTTGTGTTGCTTTGCATGTTCATCCTTTTTTCCTCCATGAGGAGATGAACTAGTAGAGGCTCCAGCTTTCAATTGCAAACTAACATCATTGTTCTTGTCTTGAAAACTGTCTAAAATTGCATGCTTGCCATAAGCTGCATGTCTACCATATTTTTGCTGTAACAAAGGCTTAAAGCAATGGAAATCATCTTTGAAACAAATTTGACATATTTGCCTCATGGAACTTGGAACAAAATTTATCTTTGAATTAGCCTCACATGCCTTCATGGATTTTGAGTCTTCACCATTAGATTGCACATAACCAAGCCCAAGATTCTTGGGTCATTCCTCAACAGAAAGGGATTCAATCATGCCTTGTGCATGCTTTCCTAAACCTTGTCCTTATTGATAGCCCATTTTCAACATCAATTTGGATCCTATACCTCTTGTATGCCTTTCAAAAGAACCAACACACTTTTCAATAGAGGAAACTGAAGACAAATATGAATGATTTACCTCATGATTTACATCCTGAAGAAGAGGTATTTTCTTGGACAAAGCTTCTTGAGCTTGCAGGAGTTGTTTCTCCATGTCATGCAGTCTTTGGAGAATTATTTCCTTCTCTTCCTGCATAGCCAACAATTGTGCACGAAGCTGAACACTTTCCCTTTGATCCTCAAGGAGAATCTGCACCATGTCCTTCACCTTAATGAACTCTTCTTTCATGTCATCACTGAAGAGTTTCGTGAAGGAGGAAACTTCACTTGCAGAAGAAATTGACATCATGTAAATGGTCAAATAACAAAAGGAACTTCAAACAGAGTTCTCAAAGCTTTCAACAATGACAAGCTGTTGACCAAATGCCTTCAACTCTTGGAGAGGGTTAACACCAGCTATCCCAAAATGAGCTCAAGCAAACTCATGCACACAATAAAACAGTCAAGGTTGATTGCACAAATGCTCAAAATATAAACTAAACCAGAGATTGACTGAAGTAGCATTTATCTACTATGCAATTGTATAACAAAAGTGGTTCGAAGGCTTCCTGGGTTGCTTCAGACTCTATCTATAGTTGATATAAATTTTCCTAGAGCATATAAACAAAAAAAACCTACTCTGATACCAACCTGATCTGAAAATAGAATGTACTTGAATAAAGGGTGCAAGGTATCCATTTACAATAATTTTAAATGTGCAAACAACTCCAAGGTTAACTTTGAAAATGTGAGAACTTCTTATTTCTAATACAGAGATAGATTGTAGGGGCATTTACTGGATATGTCACCTCTAAAAAGAGGATGAGTTCTAGAGGCTACCTGGCCCTCTACAGGCTCTGCCTAAAGAAATAATAGAAGTAAACAGTTAGATGTCATTAAAATACTCAAGCTTGAAGCTTGATGTCTTGCGGAATAAAACAAATAAGTTTGAGCAGCTATTTAGGTGATTATGTGCGAAGGCAAGTTATTTAAATTTGTTGTTTAACCCATTATATCAGATTTGTTTAGCATAATCTCTTCAGAAAATAATGACACAAAGATGATGAAGTAGTTCACCCCTCCTGGGCTACATCTGCTGGACCAAGCCTCCCAAAATGGGCTTGTCCTCTTGTATTAAGAAAGCTGCAAAGGCTAATACAAGTAAATAAGTGCCTCTAAAGGCAAATCTGACTGTAAAAATAGAATCAGAAGATAGGAAACAACTAAGAATGCTCTTCCCCAAGCACTAAACAGTGAAATTGTACCTTAAACAGTACTTTCTCCAAATGGCCCTAGTGGCCCTTTAAACTTCTATGAAGAAATTCGAGGTGAAGATGACCTCCAATGGTTCTGAAACCTCTGCCAATGGACTCAGAAGGTCGAAGACAACAGAATTAGGCTTTTGAATCACTGAAAACAGATGAATATAGCCCCCAAACAGCTCAAGCACTGGAATGGCCCTGGTGGCCCTAAAAGCTTCCCTAAAGAAATTCGAGGTGAAGAATGCCTCAACAGGCAAAAAGAGCTGTAGAAATGGACTCAGAACACTGAATACAGTCAGAAATGACCTTCGTTTCACATTCAATGGTTGCACACAACCTAATGCAGCTCCAACACTGAATAGGCCCTTGTGGCTCTTGGAACTTCCCCAAAGCAAAAACACCTAAAAATGACCTCTATTGGCTGTGAAACCTATTCCAATGGCCTCAAAATGTCGAAGAGACCCAAAAAAAAATAAAAAATAAATAAATAAAATAAAATTAGTCTCAAAAGGCCTTTCCTAGCCAAAGTTATGGCACATTTACTGAGACTTCCAGTTTGCCCCTAAAACCACTCCAGATAACTTTATTTAACTGCAGTTAAGTCCACCAAAGATGGCGAGTCCGACAAAATTGGCGCCCCACCAAATTTTCCGCCAACTAAACTGTCAGATAGCCCTTAAGTGCCGCCAGAATTAATGCATGTGACTAGGCAGGTGGGTGGTTAGTCTGCCTTGGATTGCGCACCTGACCATTGATTGGGTGGTTAGCTCCTTTAACATAATAGTTTTTCCATTTCATTTCAAGTTCCACCCATGTGGTTTAACGGTAAAACATTGCGATTATGGATAGTAGGTCGTGGGTTTGACCCACAAATCTGCCACCAAAAATTTTAATACAACCAAACCTTCGTCCACCTTGGGGCCACGTGGTGGCCTCCTGGCTTGCGACGTGACATCCTCCCATTGGATACCAGAAATAGAATATTCCAAGGAATATTCTGTGAAATATTCTATTTATTTTTTTTTTTTTTTTTTTTTTAATTCATAAAAATGGAGGATATTGGGCGATTTTAAAATTGGAATAACTTATGCATACGGAGTCAGTTTTTCAAACAGTTCATGGCACCAGAATTAGGAAGATGAGACCTATCCAATCGTTTAGGTTTGAACCAGTTCTAAGTACTTTCATTTTTGAACATTTTTCGACACTTGGTCTTGAGCTCCTGATAAAAAAATAAACCTGAAAAAGGCTCTTTCTTGACCCAAATAGTGTTCTCTATTAGCACAATAAGTCAAAAGCTGTCCTACCCAAAAAAAATTCCTTCTCCCATCTCTGGAGGTAATATTTATGCAGAACAAAACTGACCCCCTGTCTTCCCCTCGACTTTCCACCTTCCTCCCATTTTCAATATACAAATCAAAATATACAGATGTAGAACGGTTGGTGAAACCGCTGACATGTCAAGGTCATATTTGCTGGAGCATTCTATTTCTTGGGGGGGGAATGAATGGATGTCAATGGAAAGGAGAATGAATGTGTGTCATCTCCTCATGATGAAACCCGAGACAACATCACTTTTGGAATACACAAGTAATGCATGGAAACCCGACTGTGAACGCCTAAGGCCGGATCTTAAATAAAGTACAACTGCATATATGTATTCTTCGGATCTGCTTGTGCATCTTTTACCCGTAGCCATTCTTGATGCTTACACATCCTCTCTTTGACCTCGCTTGCCTTCTCTTGGTCCTCACCTGCAGAAATAATCAACATCAACTATGCTTATGAAAATATGATAGAAATTCCTAAAAACACAAATCTTGCCCTCAATAAAACTTTTATAAATTCAAAAGGAACAAGTGTGAAAGAATCGGCTCCTGGTTCAGCCAAGTTGCGATGTGATCAAGTCACAATCCCACATCGCAGCGAGAAGTCACATGCAACATCACCCCTGGTCCCGCCAATTGTGATTTACGATTGGCCAGACCCGAAAATATATATGTTGCGTTTAATAATCCCAGCGGGTCCGCCACATCGCATCGCGCTTTATGTATAAACGTTGGGTTTCGCTGATTGCGATTTGCGATTGGGGAGCGGACCCGAAATCATATGTGTTATGCTTAATAGTCCCATCGGGTTTGTTGTATCGCATTGTGTCTTATGCATAAGCTTTGAATTCCATTGATTGCAATTTGCGATGGGCTTCGGACCCGAAATCATATGTGCTGCGCTTAATAATCTCGACGAGTCTGCCATATCGCATCGCACTTTATGCATAAACATTGAACTCTACCGATTGTGATTTGCAATTGGTGAAGTGGACCCAAAAAATATATGTGTTATGTTTAATAATCCTGGCGGGTCTGGTGTATCACGGTGTGCCTTATGTATCAGTGTTGAAAGTGTCGATTGCGATATCCGATGCAATCGGAGACTTGATAGCATCGCAGTAACTCATGGGAGATAGACCTTAGCCCTTTACCAATGCAAAAAGCAATATGCAATCGAGGAGTGGTCAAGTGATTGTGATAAGCGATGAAGGCATGCATCGAGAGATGTCTAAAGACCGAGGAAGCGCAAAAAGGGTAAGTTATGCATATTTGTGTAGTATTTCTATTATCATAGCATTGATATATAAATAAGGACGCGATAGAAGGTTTTGAGGGTTGAGTCCATATACACCCATAGTAAAGAGTGGGGGTTGGTGTTGGAAATAATACTGAGAGGGGGGGTGAATCAGTATTATCAAGTCAATTATTTTTATTTCACACCCAGATCATATACGCTACTTCAGTTAGAAAAAACAGCGTATATACGCAACTACAGATAAGGAAACCAGCGTATACCATGAAGACTTATAATTTAATTTATTCTACAGATGTTGATCATTAATCTGTGCATCAAAATCATATAAACAGTAACCAGGAACAGTAAAACAGAGCAGAAGACAATCACACACAAGAACACAAGATATAAGGTGGAAACCCAATGTGGGTGAAATCCACCTGCTGCAATTCATCTCTATCTTCTTTTAATTATAAACTTCTTTTTACAATGTTTCTATACTGGTGCAGACTTATACCAGTACACAGGCTTCAATCTGCAGAAGGCTACAACCTTCTCTCGTTTTGTAGCCTCTCCTAGAAGGGAGCTACAACCCCCTTAGCTCTTGTACTAGCTGAGGTACTAGTACGTAGGTACTGACCTACAAAAGGCTACAACCTTCTCTTTCTTCTAGGGACCACGTTTCATAAATTTTCAGACTGGATCCATGAATAACATCAATCAAACATCAAGAATTTTTGCATCAAACAATCTCCTTTTCACCAATTAAAACTGAATCAAATAGACATTTCTCTGACAGCTGTACCCAGAACACAGTAACAGTAACCATACACCAATTCTGAACCAAAATCATTGCACTAATCAACAGAAGCAACTAGAACATAATTTAAGAGACGTACACTACTTCAATATTCAGAAACCTACGTGCATACGCTTCTGTGTTAAGACCAACCTGCGTATACGCACTTTTTACTTACAGAAACAGTGTGTATACGCGCCTTCGCTTCACTGAACCTGCATACAGATCTATAAAGATAATTCACTCCTTCAAATATTCAAACATTAGTTAACCCAGATTATCAGATTTATAGATCAAGCGTGCGCCACATATAACAGATCAAAACCATACAAAGATACTATTACTCAAGCCTTAAGATTTTGACCCATCAATATAAGTTATCCTTTTCTTTGCACTTAGAGTCCTCCTTCATTCAAATCCAGCTCTGCACCTTAACCTCAACCACCAGTATTCCAGATCTAGCACTTTATCAGATATTCAATAATTCAGATCGTGACCTTGCCTAATGATCTCCTTCCTCTTTTATAGTCTTAGGCCTTTCACAATACCACGGTCAAAAACCATAAAAAATCAATACCATGGACCCAATACTTGGGATCAACTCTTCGGACGAGATACCATGGTCCAAAACCATAGGTTCAAATACCAAGGACTAAATACCACGGACCAAACATAAGTTCTCCCACATGTACGCACTTTTCCTTGCGTGAAAGTGTGTGTATACACATACGCGTCTTTGGAACGTCTAACCCGCGTGTATATGCGGCTTGGTCACGATGAACCTGCGTATATATATTTTTCCTTCATTCTAAGAGCTTGAACTGAGATCTGGTACCAGAGTGAGTTTCCATCAAGGACAACACCTATGCCATAGCACCAAACCTATGTCATAATGCCAACAATCTCCCCCTTTGGACTTGATGGCAACCCCAAGATCCTCAAAGTCATTCTCCCCCTTTGTCATCAAGGGCAAAGGGTTATGCTCCCCCTGAGTACATGCTAAATTCTCTGCTCTGCTGTGCTGGCTATGCTCCCCCTGACTATAGCCAAGATCTGCAAAAAGATTTTCTTCAAGAAGAACCATGACTCATACATCATAACTGACCTTCCTATCATCAAAGACTCTATACATACATCTATCACCCAACCAAGTGGGGATACATCATAAATTTACATATGATAACCAAGTACATTACATCATTCATCCTAGGCATAGTGGGGAAACCAAACTAGGCCATTACATGACCTTGATAATAATAAAAGATATACATGACATAGAGACGAAATATCTAGAGCAAGACTATGAAAGTTGCCAATAACTAATATCAATGCCAGCACTATCCAGATCAGCAACCATGTTCTCCTTCTGTAGCTGATCCACCTGAACCCAAAACAGCTTATGTACTCGAACCAAGAGCTTCTAAAGTAATGCCAACAATGCATTATTAGAAGTTTATCTACTCCCCCTGAACCTATGCCAGATGGTCCTTGTCAGACCCATATCAGACTCTCTTCAACCAGAGTCTGTCCCCACTGATTTCCTTCAAACCACCATATACGCGACTGTATTTGCATAAATCAGCGTATGTACGTGGATCCTCCTCATGCAACTCACGTACAACCACATTTCTCTGAAACATACAGGTTTCAACAGCAAGATGATGCATCAACTACTCCTACCTTCTGTTTGATATATTCAAATGTTTCCCTGGGCAGTGGTTTGGTGAGTATATCAGCAACTTGTTCCCTAGAGGGAACATACTCCAACTTGACCTTTTGTTCAAGCACTTGTTCCTGGAGAAAATGATACTTGATCAGTATGTGCTTAGCCTTTGAATGCATGACAGGATTCTTCGAGATACTGATAGCACTTGTATTATCACAAAAAATGGAGATAGGTGGAGTACAAGTGATTTGAAGATATCGCAATGTTTGCATCATCCAAAGGAGTTGTGTGCAGCAAGATGCAGCAGCTACATATTTTACTTCAGCTGTATATAAAGCAATAGAACTTTGTTTCTTGCTAAACCAAGATATTAATCTAGGACCCATGAAGAATGCACCACCACTAGTGCTTTTTCTGTCATCCAAGCTTCCTACCCAATCTGCATCTGTATATGCATGAAGTGTGAGATCTGTATCTCTAGGATACCATAAGCCATAGTTTTGAGTTCCTTGAAGATACTTGAAAATTCTCTTAACTGCCTGAAGATGAGTTTCCTTTGGATTTTCCTGAAACCTTCCAACTATTCCCACTGCATGCATAATGTCTGGTCGGGTACCTGTTAGATAGAGTAGACTACCAATCATGGATCTATATGTTGGTTGATGTATTGCTGCCGATTCATTGTTTGCATTGAGGCTACATCCTGTCACCATAGGGGTACATATTGGTTTCGAATCCTCCATCCCATATTTCTTCAAGATTTTCTTGAGATACTTGGTTTGTGAAAGAAAGATGCCATCTTTGTTTTGTTGGACTTGTAAACCAAGAAAATATGTGAGCTCACCAAGCATAGACATTTCAAACTCTTTCTGCATTACTAAGGCAAAATTTTGACTCATGTCTTCTTCATTGCTACCAAAGATGATATCATCAACATACACAACAAGTATTAGCAACTTATCATTGTCAATTTTTATATAAAGATTGCTATCAGTTGATCCTTTTATAAAACCTTGTTGATGGAGGTATTTATACAAGTGATAATACCAAGCCCTTGGAACCTGTTTAAGGCCATAGAGAGCCTTTTGAGTCTGCATACAAGCTTTGGATCATTTCCAAGGATAAACCCATCTGGTTGCTCAATATACACTTCTTCATCCAAGTCTCCCTTTAGAAAAGTAGATTTCACGTCCATCTGAAATATTTTGAACTTTTGAAAACTAGAGAGAGCAAGGAACATTCTGATGGCCTCAAGTCTAGCAACAGGAGCAAATGTTTCTTCAAAGTCGATTCCTTCTTATTGAGCATATCCTTTACAAACAAGTCTTGTTTTGTTTCTAATAACTTCCCCATTTTCATTCAACTTGTTTTTGAATATCCATTTTGTCCCTATGACATTCTTATCTTTTGGTCTAGGAACCAACTCCCAAGTGTTATTCTTTTCAATCTTCTCAAGTTCTTCATCCATTTCCTTGACCCAGCATTCATCTTTGCATGCCTCTCTTACATTTTGTGGTTCAGTGGAGGAGAGAAATGCTAGATGGATTGAAGCTTCTGAAATGGTTCTCTTTGTTTGTACACCTGCCTCTTTCTACCCCAAAATTTGAGATTCTATATGATTATTCTGAACGTATCTAGATGGAGTCTTTTCTTCTATTCTTATTTGTTCTTCTGGTTCCTCATGGGTTTCTTCTTCATCATGAATCTGATTTGACGTTGAGGGATAGTCCTCATCATCTTCGAAAACTTCAGATCTTTCGTGCCTAGATGTATTTCCTTCTTCATCAATCACTACATCAATACTTTCAATAATTTTTCCAAGTCTTTTATTGTAACACTTATATGCTTTGCTATGGGGAGAGTAACGAAGGAGAATGCCTTCATCTACTCTAGGTTCAAACTTGCCAAGATTTTCATCAGTCCTTTTAATGTAGCATTTGCTTCCAAAAATTTTGAAGTATTTTACCGTGGGAGTCTTACCATACCAAAGTCCATGAGGAGTCTAAGTGCCATTTACCCGGACATTTGTCTTGTTAAGAATAGTTATTGCAGCAAAAGCGGCTTCACCCTAGAAGGTTGCAGGAGTTCCATATTCATCGAGCATAGCACGAGCCATTTGTTGAACCATTCTGTCCATCCTTTCCACTACTCCAT
Source organism: Pinus tabuliformis (assembly GCA_031772625.1). NCBI lineage: Eukaryota > Viridiplantae > Streptophyta > Pinopsida > Pinales > Pinaceae > Pinus > Pinus tabuliformis. Next base: position 800,605,041 of record CM062816.1, read on the forward strand.
TTTGTTGAGGTGTCCTTGCAGCAAAAAATTCCCCTCTTATCCCACGTTCTTCAAAAAAATTGAAAAATTCATTTGAGGTAAATTCTCCTCCTCGATCAGATCTGAGGCATTTGATTCTGCGATCTGATTCATTTTTAGCCAAGGCTTTGAATGATTTGAACTTTTCGAAAGCTTCATCTTTATACTTCATGAGTCCTATCCAACACATCCTTGAAAGGTCATCAATGAACAATATGAAGTACTCTTCACCTCGAGGTGACCTTTTCCTAGTTGGACCACATATATCAGTATGGATAAGTTCAAGTGGCCTGCTAGCCAATCCTTCCTTCTCAGGGAAATTAGTTCTGGTTTGCTTACCAAACTGACATGATTTTCATATAGTATTGTCTGGAATTCTGATGTCAAGAAGATCACGAACCGCCTGATATTTGCATGATTTCCTTATCTGAGAGAAGCTAAGATGCCCCAATCTTCTGTGCCATAGCCAGTGTTCATCATTCTTGCTTAGATAGCATTGATGTTGTCCTTCTTTGAATATGTATAAATTATTTGGAGTTCTTATGCCTTTGATCACTGTTTTTCCTGTATCAAGATCATGAACACTACATCCATTTGATCAAAATATTACCTCAGTTCCTTGATCACACATCTGACTGACACTCAATAGATTATGCTTTAAGCCATCAACATACATAACATTTCTAGCTTTGACCTTTTCTTTCAACTGAACAGAACCTTTACCTTTTATGAACGCAGGGGTGTCATTTCCAAATGAGACCTTCTTTTCCTTTTCTAAGGCACTATATGATTGAAGTTTTTCTTTATCACCTGTCATATGTTTTGAACATCCACTGTCGATGTACCATTGATTTTCCTATCCTTCTGCATATAAGGCTATCCCACAAATTTCTGGTTGTGGTTCTTTCTTTCTCCATGTTTTGGTGTTCAATGAAGATTGCTCGTTCTGAGTTGTTTGCCGGAACCTACTCATGCATTCAAACTCTACATGACCGAAGTTGTTGCAAATAGAACATTCTATTTCATTTTCAAGAGCAGAGAAGTTATTGTAGGTTCTTTCCATGATTCCTGTCATACTCCTTTGTTTTTGAGTTTCCCTAGTCATGATGGTCTTGTAGGCAACACATTAAGCAGCTTTATGACCAAAGTTATTGTTGTTGGGAAAAGTATCCAATACGGAATGACCCTATCCCACTCTAAGGGTGATAGTTCCTTAGCAACAATCAAAGCAAAGCCATTTGAGATTACTTCTTTATGAGATGTAAGAGAGGGGAGAAAGAGAACCACTAACCGATGTCTTCCGCTAATGATTGACCCAATCTTCTCTCTTTGCTGCTTGCCCTCAGTTCCTTGCTCTTTCACTGGCCCAGCTACACCAAGATCCTGCAAAATGGCAAGAGAGGGAAACTACAAGAAGCATACATTCATAATTGATTCAAGGATTAGAATAAATCAAATACACAAGTATAACAACACACTATTGAGACACATGCATATAGAAGAACCTCAAATGCTTTATTAATGGAAGAAGTAAGGTTCAGGAAGTGATACAACCATAAAAGGCCCAATCCAGCATCACCTTCCCAGCAGAAAGAAATCTCCTCTTCACCTCATTCAAAGCAAATCACCCAATAGTTCTAAACTCAAACCAACAACACTTCCTTACATTCACAAGATTCCAGCCTCCCTAGACCTCATGAGAGAGATCTATATATAGGAGTTTTGGAGAAAGGATGAGTCAGCTTGAGGCTGGCATGAAGCTAACTAGTGTCCTCTCTCACTTTAGTTATTCTTCAGTTCTTGAGTCCACTTGGAGGTTCTTGCTTCCACTTGGAGATCTAGACCCTCTTACTCATCACCAGTCGAATTCCCTGATCCAAGTGTCATTTTGGAAGCTTCTTGGGCATTGACACCTTGAGGAATGACTGTGCCACATGTCCCAACTCGCCCAGCGCAGGTAGCCTTCTTTGTAGTTGACATTCAACGCAGGTAGACAATGGAGCAGTTGACATTCAGCGCAGATGCTCAGTGGAGCAGTTGACATGATCCAAAATTGCCTTGTTTTTGAGTGTTTTCAGGTGGAGAACTTTCATTCAGTGCTGTGGTTTGCTGACCTTGTTCCTCTAGGGGTAGGAACAACATGTTTAGGGACTTTGGATCCCTTAGATTATGGACATTTCATGCTTCATGCTATAAGGCACAAAAATGTCTATAACAGTTGCCCCCTAAAGTATGAGGTCGTTTATCGGGTGAAATGCTTTATCAGGAGGATCCGAAGTTCATTCAATCGCTGAGAGGTGACCTATAATAAGATACAATACAATACATTATTTTCATACTGCTTTCATGATCTAGCTGAGGCGGGCATTCCCATGCTCAGCTTTATAAATTCATTTTAGTACATAGAACAGACGATCGTCTAATGGTAGACTGATAATTTTGGTGAAAATTATCATCCTTTGAGTAGGATGATCATCTGCTGCAATGATGTACATGTCAAATGTCTTTATATCCTGAATATATATCGCAGCCCGGATGGATGAGACTAGATCCGGGGTCTTCAAACTCGTTCGATCTTCACTCTAAGTTCAAGTCGATCCATGTGAGAATTGCGCTGAAGTCGAACATGGAAAGACATCGCTTGATTACCGGCCAATGATGTAAACCGTTAACAAGTGCGAGAGGAATCACCGATAATGATAATGACCCTCAAGGTACTACAGTACAATTTACGTGGTGTGAATAAAGGACTTGGCGTCGAACACCATGCAAAATCTTTCCGTCGAAGGTCATTGATGTATACCTGTCGCCGGAAGTGAGAAACTTGCCATTGAGGCATGCAAGCTTCAAAGTACTGAGGGGGTTGTTCCTAGATCAACTTCTTGGATAATGAGCTGAATTCGACAAGAAGCGATCCGTCAAAGGAGGGCCTTAATGAATCCCACATCAGTGACACGGAACGGAGCTAATGATTTTAATGGAGGTGAAAACAATCTGTGACATATGATTCAGGGTGGCGGTCATGGATGGATGAAGGATAATGTATGGCAGTGGATGGGACACGGTTGACTCTTTTTGAACAACATCTCTTGAACATATAACGACACTAATGCGATGGATCGGTAGCATTACCCCAAATGTGGATGGTTTGGTGAGACCATGGTGATGAGACCGGTGAATGAAACAACCCAACCCGATGTGGTACGGAGGAAAAGTGTCATGTTCAAGAGAGACTTGCTACCATTAAAGCTTTGAGGTTCTCCCAATTTTTCCCCAGTCATTTCTGACCAGTACCTCTTTATTTTTGTCAAGCTTGAGGAGGATAACATATGCTTGTTCTATAACCTGCCCTTCGGGCAAGCCCATCGCTATGTTTTAACGAGCCTAGCGATAGGGAAACTCGTTCTCGTCTAAAGACAAGTTTGTCGCTATTTAATCATTTTAACGAGTCTAACGACAAGGAAAACTCGGTCCTTTTCATTTTTTAGAGAGTCTGAAAAGGTACAGAAAGTTAACTCCAAAATTCCTTTTTCGTCATCTAATCCCTTAAGTCCGAAAAAGTATAAAACAATACAGAAGGGATGAGTTTTCGATAACTTTAACGAGCCGAATAAAACAAGCGCTCGACCTTTTTGTGCAATAATCCCTCAGGTCCAAAAAGATTAAAATCTAGAGGAGGGATAGCTCTTCCGGTCCTTTTAACGAGCTGGAAGGCCAAAACTCGGCAAACTTTTCATATTTTACAAGTCAGTTGAAAAGAGCTTAAAGAAGACTCGTCTTTTGAGGAACGAGTGATAAACAGGGATAGCAGCAGATTCCAGGTACAGGTTGGAATTTTCCAATCACGGCAGTGTCACAAGGATGGCTAGGCGAAATCACTCTTTGCAGCTGTTCCTCAAAATGGGTAAACAATCATATGGAGGTGAACGATCGGCCAAATGAAAGTGGAGGTGGCAGGTGCAAACACGACCAAGGCTTTTATGGCTGATAAATTTACGATCACAGTGGTCGTTTACTGGGATAGGTTCATTTTTTATTTAAAAATGAGCTTAAACTCTGGAGGAAACATTGCTCACTGCTTTTATTTATTTTTTAACGAGCATGAAGACCGCGTTAAAACTGCTCGGATCTTATGTTTATTTTTTAACGAGCATGAACTATGTGCTAAAACTGCTCGAATCTTGCGTTTATTTTTTAACGAGCATGAACTTTATTCTAAAACTGCTCGAATAATTCTGCATGGCCCCAGCATAATAATGCAAACGAGGCACATGCCCCCTAGACTCCAGGGGGTCGTTTCATTTTTTAATGAGGTTGACACAGTAAAGAACTATCCTCTTGACTCTTTATTTCATTTTTTAACGAGGTTGACATGAGATAGGAACTATCCTTGAAGTTTTAGATCCATTAGAAATAGAAGGTTTCATATTCCACTGTGGCCTTTTCCGCTAGATTACTTGGAGGCGGTAGGGCAAAAGTACCCATTAAAGTGGGGTCTTTTAGGAAAATTACTCCGATATTTTGGAGAGAATGATTGCTTCCATGGATCATTGGAATGCTTCCCGTAATAAATGGTGGCACAACTTCTGTCGAAGTTGTCGTTGAATTGCTTGGTTGATCTTTTTCCTCTTTCGTTCGACAGCTGAGGATTCCCGTAATCTTTGTTCCTTGTCGAAATCAAAGCATCATTCTACTGTTTTGAAACCGACAACATAAGCACTTGAGACGGGGAAGAATTTCCACTATCAACCATATTTTGACCTGGGTTGGGAAATGGATCAGTTAACACAGCTAAGGTTTGGGAACTTTTAAAGAAGCTCTTCAACTCAGCTTTGAATGGACAATCTGCTGTCCAATGATCCTCGTCACATATCATGCATGGACTTTTTGGTTTCCCTTTCCTAGGAGGGTTTGAAGAATTTTTTCCAGGAGATGACTCACCCTATTTTTTCTTCTTCCCTTTGTTTTGCTTCTTCTTGCTTCCTGGTTGATTGGTTTCTTTGCCCTTATCTGCTGATACGACATTTACTTCCGAAGCAAGAATTTCTTCTTTTGCATTTTGATCCGAATTCTTACGGGCTTTTTTTGACGAAGCCTTTATCGATTTCGCGTTTGCTGTGCCAATCACGCCATCACCGGCATGAGAGTCACTATTTGATTTAGGCGGAGGAGGAATTGAAAATTCCGGTCTAGGAGCGTCAGGTATTTTGTCGTAGAGCGTGCCGGACTGAGTATAAACTAAGTCCAAATACTGTGCACGAGCGATAACTTGCTCCTCTGTTACGACTCCCCCCTTTGCCACATCTTCCGTTATAGCAGGAAGTAATGACTTTATAAACCACTCAGCTAACAGCTGATCGGGAACGTATGTTTTCACCATCCTACGACGACGACGCCACTCATGTATATGATCAGATATATGGGTGGCAGTTGTCTGCTTGAAGTTGGTTAATATTTTTGTTCTCGTTTCATACCTTATCGGTAATTGAAAATGGGTTAAGAAAGTCGTGGCTAGGGAACTAAAATTGTCGAAAGAGGCTCTAGGTAATTCAATATACCATTTAGCCGCTGGACCTGTCAATGTCCTCTGAAAAAGGCGAAGTCTTATCGAATCGTCGTTTAGGGTGTTCGACGAACACCATAGATGAAAAGTCATCACGTGATTCGATGGGTATTCACCTGGATTTCCATTGAATTTAGGAATGTCAGATGGAAGTTTATGAGGAATCGCTGGCCACCAAGGGGCATAAGCAATCGGATCGTTGGTTAACCGGTGTAAATCGGGTAACTCTAAAGTCGCCACGAATGGTAACTGTTGATTCAGGTTAGGCGAGGCATAACCAGGGTACGATGGAATCGCTTGAGCAGTGGGCCTTTGCATACCAGCATAATGTAATTGATGTTGGTATGACTGATACGGTTGGTGGACTTGACCACTGTAAAGTGGTTGGTTTTGACCGTTTTGGATACACGGTTGTCCACTGTTCGCAAAGATCTGCTGCTCAGAACCTTGGTACACCTGCTGGAATTGTGGTTGTTGGTACTGCACTAGCCACGGTTGTGAAGCCATGTTCTGTTGTGCTATGCTTACCGTTGGACCAAGGTGTGGGGTAATTGTACCCGTTTGGACCTGTGTCGCCCCACTAGTTGGCGATTGTGGTTGTGACCCATGGTCAAGGGGCTGTTGCACTACAACTTGAGAAATCTGAGGTTGACATGCAACAGGCATCGCTTGAACTTGTGACACTGTTACAATAGCCGGTGTGGTTGGGATGTTCGTCATAGGTACACATTGTTGCATAGAATATACAATCCTTGGTTGTTGAGATAGCATAGGTACCCAACTACTTGATGCAATTCCAGTATAACCTGAATATTGTTGTGAACTCCCGTATGGGTACCCTCCCGGAGGGGGTAATGAAAGGGCATACTGCCCCCCATACGGTAGCAATCCGGAACTCAAGGGGATTGATAGTCCTTGAGGACTGGATGGCCCAAACTGACCTCCAAATGGATCAATTTGGCGAGTCTCAACATAAGAGTTGCCGGATATTACTCCGGATGAACAAACTGGAACAGACCATACTGTCGAAATAGTCCCTTGGTGGACTCCTTCTAGCTGTTGTGAGCTAGTCGGGACAGCTGGTATGCCGGCAAACATTGTCGGAGTGACGGCAGGGGCTTCTGATGTCACTGTGTCGTTTGACACAGTCCTAGATGATGACGGTTGTTCAGACATTCTAAGTCTATCCAATAGATTGCCTAGCGATTCTACAGGAACCTCCACTTGTGGTGGATTAACTTCTGATGAAGGAAATAGAGTGACCCCGACTCCAAAATGGGTTGGAGTACTTGCTTGCGGATCCTCTGCAATTTCCTCTATCGCAATCAAACCCGGTGGAAGAGGGAGACCGTCAGGTCCGTAAAATATTTCTGGTGTCGAAGAAGTGGTTGTTTCGACAGCGACAGTTGTTTGAGGAACAAAACTCTCTGGACCGGTTACAGATGGAACTGGTTCAGTTATACAAGTATTTTCCCCCATACTAGGATCAGTATTACTGTCCTTCTGTGGCTGTTGAACTTCTTCTACAGAGGCAGGGTTTCCAGAAATGTTTGGAGTAACTGGAACCTCAGATGTAGTTGGAACACTTGTTCTAACTTTTATAGGAGATTTTGAACTGGTTAAACGAGTTCGCTTTGTCCGTACTGTTTTCGATTCTGGAGACAAAGACGGTTGACTCGTAAGCCTCCGCGAACGACGGGGTTTCAATTGACTTTCTTCCACGATTGCGGATTACTCGATCAACCAAAATATTAAAAGGGGAAATTTGTGTTTCCGAATTGAATGAATTTTATTAGACGCTTTTAGACACAACTTGCTTTTTCAGTTTTAAAGAGTCGAGAAAAAGCTAAAGATGACTCTAGTCTCCTTCGATGTTTTAACGAGCCCGAAGTGACAAATGCTCGGATGGACTTTTTCAGTTATAGAGTTTGAAAAAGGCCAAAAGAAACTACTCTGGAGATCTAGGCAAAGGGTGTGCCAAACCTTTCGCAAAACCACAGAATACGTTTTACGGTACGGGTGGTCGATCTTCGTGAATGCTGTGTTCACTGCATTGCGATCAGTAGGGCGGCCGACACGGCTTCCTATGGATAAAGGCTTTATTCCTATAGGGGTCTCCCAATATATACGTGACGGTACGTGGGAGCACAATCCGTATTAGTGCCACCGACTCTCAGGAGGAATCACCCACCTTCTTCGAGATCGACAGTCACTATGTTTAACGACGCCGGAACACGTCTACCTAGACCTCTACGATGAGCGTTATGTTGCAAAGCGTTGTTAGGTTCATTCAATATATTTTAAGTTGATCTTTTTAAAGTTTGCCTTTCAAGGTTCACCACGAGATGTATGATACAAATTCCTAAATGCAGTCTAAGATGATAAGCAAGCTTTTTCAATCTTTTCGACTTATGAAAATCTTAACTACTGAGGGAAAAGAAAGACATCATCTTTTCACACAGATCATAGAGCACCCACTAATGCACTTTTTCCTAAATCAACATGCAAACTTATCAAATGCAAAATGCACAATGCAGGTATTTCTTTTCTCTTTCTTAATGTTGATGTACTACAAAAAGAAAGCTGTTGTATAACTTTGAATTCAATTTCAAGTGAAAGCAAACAAGCTTTAGTCCAAAATCAAAAGACACCTTAAGATTTACTTGTTTCAACACTAGAAATACATAAATTCAAACCATATGACGAAAGCAAAAGCTCAATCAGCTATGAACAGCAAACAAACTAACTCTTAAGATCAAAACGACACTTATCACAGGTCTAGATCTAAGAGGCCACAGGAAGACTAGTTCACTTTCGTTATGGGAAACTGCAAATGATGTAGGAAATACACAAAGAACAAATAAAATTTCTTTATACAACCAAGGCAGAATAGTGGCAAAGAAAGTTGGTTTCAGATAGGTACATTGACTGATAACAGGCTGCAAAAACAAGGATGAAAACAGGGCAATAGAAAGCAGAAAACCCCAGTTGCACAAGGAAAAACTGGTTCAGCGCAGGTAGAACACTGTCAGTTTGACCTTCAGTGCAGGTAGCCCCTTCGGGACCTGCGATGAAATGCAAACTGCCTTCACAGTGCCTACAATGAAGAGATAAACTCTCGTTTCTCTTGGTTTCCGGGTTACAGATTGCTCAAAAATCAACAGTTTTTGGCCAAATCAAAGCTATCAATCAAGTACACACTAAAGGATGAAAAGGAGGATGAAAAGCTATCACTAAGAGCTGTTCAGAGTCCTTGTGGATCAGCTCTTCAAATCATAAACATGCCCAGAAACTGAGCTAGAGTAGTTGCCCTCTACTTTGCATTTGAAAGATCCAAATGCAGTTCGATTCGGTACTCCCTGTGTTTAGGAAATGAATAGCAAAAACACAAACAACCAACAAGATACGCTCCCCAACGGATTCGCCAATTTGTTGTTGGGAAAAGTATCCAATACGGAATGACCCTATCCCACTCTAAGGGTGATAGTTCCTTAGCAACAATCAAAGCAAAGCTATCTGAGATTACTTCTTTATGAGATGTAAGAGAGGGGAGAAAGAGATCCAGTAACCGATGTCTTCCGCTAATGATTGACCCAATCTTCTCTCTTTGCTGCTTGCCCTCAGTTCCTTGCTCTTTCACTGGCCCAGCTACACCAAGATCCTGCAAAATGGCAAGAGAGGGAAACTACAAGAAGCATACATTCATAATTGATTCAAGGATTAGAATAAATCAAATACACAAGTATAACAACACACTATTGAGACACATGCATATAGAAGAACCTCAAATGCTTTATTAATGGAAGAAGTAAGGTTCAGGAAGTGATACAACCATAAAAGGCCCAATCCAGCATCACCTTCCCAGCAGAAAGAAATCTCCTCTTCACCTCCTTCAAAGCAAATCACCCAATAGTTCTAAACTCAAACCAACAACATTTCCTTACATTCACAAGATTCCAGCCTCCCTAGACCTCATGAGAGAGATCTATATATAGGAGTTTTGGAGAAAGGATGAGTCAGCTTGAGGCTGGCATGAAGCTGACTAGTGTCCTCTCTCACTTTAGTTATTCTTCAGTTCTTGAGTCCACTTGGAGGTTCTTGCTTCCACTTGGAGATCTAGACCCTCTTACTCATCACCAGTCGAATTCCCTGATCCAAGTGTCATTTTGGAAGCTTCCTGGGCATTGACACCTTGAGGAATGACTGTGCCACATGTCCCAACTCACCCAGCGCAGGTAGCCTTCTTTGCAGTTGACATTCAACGCAGGTAGACAGTGGAGCAGTTGACATTCAGCGCAGATGCTCAGTGGAGCAGTTGACATGATCCAGAATTGCCTTGTTTTTGAGTGTTTTCAGGTGGAGAACTTTTATTCAGTGCTGTGGTTTGCTGACCTTGTTCCTCTAGGGGTAGGAACAACATGTTTAGGGACTTTGGATCCCTTAGATTATGGACATTTCATGCTTCATGCTGTAAGGCACAAAAATGTCTATAACAGTTATGACAAGTGAAACATTGGCCATTGAAGAAATTCCTACGATTATCAAATCTACCAACCATATGATTGTAGCTTCCATCCATTCTTGAGCCAAGTTGAGAATGATTTACCTGTGGTCTGTTGAAACTTCAGTTCACCCTTGAAGTAGGTTGCCCCTGATTTACTGGATAATCTTTGACCATTCTTGACGCAAATTGTCCCTGATTTACCTGGTGATCTGCATTATGCTTTTGCTGTCGATTGTCACCTTGTTCACCTCTCCTTGCTGCATCAAGATAACTTTTGGAGGTGGATGGCTTCTGCGCTTGCTTCTGAGCTTGAGATGCTTCTTCGGAATATCCGAGACCTGTCTTGATTAGAGGAGAACACTGTACTTTGATAATCTCATCTAGAGTTTCAGATCCTTTAGCAAATATGAGATTAAGGGATTTTGTTTTCTCAATTTCTTTTCTAAGTCCCACAATTTCACATTCTAACTCTTCATTGTGTTTATCCTTTTTAGCAAGTTGGAATGTTAGAGTATCTATAATCATATTCTTTTCCTCCAAACAAACTTTAAGTTTAGAAATTTCTTCATAAAGACCTTCTTCATTTATAGCATCCAAGAAATCATCATCTTCAAAAGCCATCAAAAGTCTTTTATCATTACCTTGCTCATCTTCATCACTATTTGGTAATCCATCACTGTCTTCATGCGTGTAATAGCTCTTCTTATTTACATTCTGTTTTATGTTCCATCTAACAGGTTCCTTACCTTTGTCTATTTTATCTTTATGAGGACATTTTGCAGCATAATGACCGACTCTTCCACAAGAAAAGCATTTGAAAGGCAGCTTACCTCTGAATCTTCCAATTCCCCGTTGAAGGTTCTTGAAATTATTTGATTCTTCCTCTTCTTCTGACATATGTCCTAACTCATAGTAATCTCCTTTGCCTGAAGCCTTGAATGTAGTTTCTCTCCTGTCTGATGGTCCTCCTTTCCTCATTTCGTAAGCAGTTAGAATTTCATGTAGTTGTGACATGGTGAGGCTCTATAGATTCTGTTTTTCTTCTATTGCAGAAACTTTTGATTCAAACTTAGAAGACAAAGATCTTAGAACCTTTTAAACCAAAACAACCTCTTTTATTTCTTCACCCATGTTTTTCATACAATTAACAATCTCATCTATACGAAGGAAATAGTTAGCCACACTTTCATCATTGTGCATTCTAAGATTTTAATACTAAATTCTGAGGGTTTGAAGTTTTGCTCGTTTTACCTGTTCATCTCCTTCATAGCTCAGAACGATCTTGTCCCATATTTCTTTTGCGGTTTTGAGCTGCATAACCTTGACAAATTCTGTTTGAGATAGACTCCCTAATAGAGTATTGACAGCCTTTGCATTTGTTTCATATTGCTTCTTACCAGGCGGATCTATAGGAGTTGCTGATGGAAATGTGTACCCTGTATCTATGATATCCCAGACTTCTATACCAAGAGATTGAAGATAGGCTGTAATTCTTACCTTCCAATAGACGAAGTTGGTCCCATCAAAAATTGGTGGCCTGATCGATGCTTCTCTCTCGTAGTTGCTCATGATGATAGATCTTCCTTCAAGCAATCAAGCTTCTCCTGAAGGACCTGGCTCCAATACCAATTGTTGGAAATAATACTGAGAGGGGGGTGAATCAGTATTATCAAGTCAATTATTTTTATTTCACACCCAGATCATATACGCTACTTCAGTTAGAGAAAACCGCATATATACACAACTACAGATAAGGAAACCAGTGTATACCATGCAGACTTATAATTTAATTTATTCTACAGATGTTGATCATTAATCTGTGCATCATAATCATATAAATAGTAACCAGGAACAGTAAAACAGAGCAGAAGACAATCACACACAAGAACACAAGATATAAGGTGGAAACCCAATGTGCATGAAACCACCTGCTGCAATTCGTCTCTATCTTCTTTTAATTAGAAACTTCTTTTTACAATGTTTCTGTACTGGTGTAGACTTATACCAGTACACAGGCTTCAACCTGCAGAAGGCTACAACCTTCTCTCATTTTCCGGCCTCTCCTGGAAGGGAGCTACAACCCCCTTAGCTCTTGTACTAGCTAAGGTACTAGTACGTAGGTGCTGACCTATAGAAGGCTACAACCTTCTCTTTCTTCCAGGGACCACGTTTCATAAATTTTCAGACTGGATCCATGAATAACATCAATCAAACATCAAGAATTTCTGCATCAAACAATCTCATTTTCACCAATTAAAACTGAATCAAATAGACACTTCTCTGACAGCTGTACCCAGAACACAATAACAGTAACCATATACCAATTCTAAACCTAGATCACTGCAGTAATCAACAGAAGCAGCTAGAACATAATTTAAGAGACGTACACTACTTCAATATTTAGAAACCTGCGTGCATACGCTTCTGTGTTAAGACCAACCTGCGTATACAGACTTTTTACTTACAGAAACAACGTGTATACGCACCTTCACTTCACTAAACCTGCATACAGATCTATAAAGATAATTCACTCCTTCAAATATTCAGACATTAGTTAACCCAGATTATCAGATTTATAGATCAAGGGTGCGCCACATATAACAGATCAAAACCATACAAAGATACTATTACTCAAGCCTTAAGATTTTGACCCATCAATAGAACTTATCCTTTTCTTTGCGCTTAGATTCCTTCTTCGTTTAGATCCAGCTCTGCACCTTAACCTCAATCACTAGTATTCCAGATCTAGCACTTTATCAGATATTCAATAATTCAGATCATGACCTTGCCTAATGATATCCTTCCTCTTTTATAGTCTTAGGCCTTTCACAATACCACGGTCCAAAACAATAACAAATCAATACCATGGACCCAATACTTGGGATCAACACTTCGGACGAGATACCATGGTCCAAAACCATAGGTTCAAATACCAAGGACTAAATACCATGGACCAAACATAAGTTCTCCCACATGTACGTGCTTTTCCTTGCGTGAAAGTGTGTGTATACGCATACGTGTCTTTGGAACGTCTAACCCACGTGTATATGCGGCTTGGTCACGATGAACCTGCGTATATATATATTTTTCCTTCATTCTAAGAGCCTGAACTGAGATTTGGTACCAGAGTGTGTTGCCATCAAGGACAACACCTGTGCCATAGCGCCAAACCTGTGTCATAATGCCAACAATCTCCCCCTTTGGACTTGATGGCAACCCCAAGATCCTCAAAGTCATTCTCCCCCTTTGTCATCAAGGGAAAAGGGTTATGCTCCCCCTGAGTACATGCTAAATTCTCTGCTCTGCTGTGCTGGCTATGCTCCCCCTGACTGTAGGCAAGCTCTGCAAAAATATGTTCTTCAAGAAGAACCATGAGTCATACATCATAACTGACCTTTCTATCATCAAAGACACTATACGTACATCTATCACCCAACCAAATGGGGATCATCCACCCTACCAAGTGGGGATACATCAGAAATTTACATATGATAACCAAATACATTACATCATTCATCCCAGGCATAGTGGGGAAACCAAACTAGGCTGTTACATGAGCTTGATAATAATAAAAGATATACATGACATAGAGACGAAATATCTAGAGCAAGACTATGAAAGTCACCAATAACTAATATCAGCAACACTATCTAGATCAACAACCATGTTCTCCTTTTGCAGCTGATCCACTTGAACCCAAAACAACTTATGTACTCAAACCAAGAGCTTTTAAAGTAATGCCAACAATGCATTATTAGAAGTTTATCTGCTCCCCCTGAACCTGTGCCAGATGTGTTATAGAAATTTTTGTGCCTTACAGCATGAAGCATGAAATGTCAATAATCTAAGGGATCCAAAGTCCCTAAACATGTTGTTCCTACCCCTAGAGGAACAAGGTCAGCAAACCACAGCACTAAATATCAGTTCTCCACCTGAAAACACTCAAAAACAAGCTAATTTTGGATCATGTCAACTGCTCCACTCTGTACCTGTGCTGAATGTCAACTGTAAAGAAGGCTACTTGCGCTGGGCGAGTTTGGCCAAGTGGCACAGTCATTCCTCAAGGTGTCAATGCCCAGGAAGCTTCCAAAATGACACTTGGATCAGGGAATTCGCCTAGTGATGAGTAAGAGGGTCTAGATCTCCAAGTGGAAGCAAGAACCTCCAAGTGGACTCAAGAACTGAAGAATAACTGAAGTGGGAGAGGACACTAGTCAGCTTCATGCCAGCCTCAAGCTGACTCATCCTTTCTCCAAAACTCCTATATATAGAGCTCTCTCATGAGGTCTAAGGGGGCTGGAATCTTGTGAATGTAAGGAAGTGCTGTTGGTTTGAGTATAGAACTATTGGGTGATTTGCTTGAAGGAGGTGAAGAGGAGATTTCTTTCTGCTGGGAGGTGATGCTGGATTGGGCCTTTTATGGTTGTATCACTTCCTGAACTTTACTTCTTCCATTAATAAAGCATTTGAAGTTCTTCTATATGCATGTGTCTCAATGGCGTATTGATACTTGTATATTTGATTTATTCTAATCCTTGAATCAATTATGAATGTATGCTTCTTGTAGTTTCCCTCTCTTGCCATTTTGCAGGACCTTGGTGTAGCTGGGCCAGTGAAAGAGCAAGGAGCTGGGAGCAAGCAGCAAAGAGAGAAGATTAGATCAATCATTAGCGGAAGACAACGGTTAGTGGATCTCTTTCTCCCCTCTCTTACATCTCATAAAGAAGTAATCTCGAATAGCTTTTCTTTGATTGTTGCTGAGGTACTATCACCCTTAGAGTGGGATAGGGTCATTCCGTATTGGATACTTTTCCCAACAACACTTCCTGAACTTTACTTCTTCCATTAATAAAGCATTTGAAGTTCTTCTATATGCATGTGTCTCAATGGCGTATTGATACTTGTATATTTGATTTATTCTAATCCTTGAATCAATTATGAATGTATGCTTCTTGTAGTTTCCCTCTCTTGCCATTTTGCAGGATCTTGGTGTAGCTGGGCCAGTGAAAGAGCAAGGAGCTGGGAGCAAGCAACAAAGAGAGAAGATTGGATCAATCATTAGCGGAAGACAACGGTTAGTGGATCTCTTTCTCCCCTCTCTTACATCTCATAAAGAAGTAATCTCGAATAGCTTTGCTTTGATTGTTGCTGAGGTACTATCACCCTTAGAGTGGGATAGGGTCATTCTGTATTGGATACTTTTCCCAACAACAAATTGGCGATTCCGTATAGAACTATTGTGTGATCTCCCATCGTCGTCCAATGATGAAACATCGGAAGAGTCAATCGTGGACGAAAGTTTGTTTATGATATCTGTAAGCGATGAGTGGTATGGAGATATCATAGTTTATCTCCAAACCCAAAAGTTCAGGCCTAACACCTCTCGCTCCGAACAAAAACGTATACGATACCAAGAAAAAGACTACATGATCGTCGGTGATACACTTTACCGTCGTGGTATCGATACAGTTCTGAGGAGGTGCCTTACCCATGAGGAGGCCGAAAAGGCCCTGAATGAGTGTCATTCAGGCGCGTGTGGGGGGCATCAATCTGGATATGCAACAACACAAAAAATCTTACGAGCAGGATACTTCTGGCCAACAATGTTCAAAGATTGCATAACCGCAGTCAGAAGTTGCCACGCTTGTCAAATTTTTGATAGCAAAACCAGATGACCACCCGCACCTTTACAACCAATAGTTGCTGTTGGGCCCTTCGCCAAGTGGGGCATCGATTTCATGCAATGTAACCCCACCTCGACCGGGGGGCATGGGTATATTATAGTCGTTGTTGACTATTTTACCAAATGGGCCGAGGCGATGCCTACATTGGATAACACTGGTGAAACAGCTGCCCTTTTCTTTTTCAATCATGTAGTCGCCAGGTTCGGCGTACCACAGGCTATAGTTACAGATCATGGGTCGCATTTTCGCAATCACATGATGGTCGAATTAGCTGCCAAGCTAGGGCTATCTCACGACAGCTCTACCCCATATTATCCGTAAGCCAACGGACAAGTTGAGGAAATCAATAAGGTCCTGAAGCGTATGTTGCAAAGGATGATCGGGGTTCATAAAAGAAGGTGGCACCTAATCCTGTACTCAGCCTTGTGGGCTTACCGAACGTTGGTAAAGAATGCAACCGGGTTCACACCTTTTCAACTGGTGTATGGCCTGGAAGCAGTCTTGCCAATCCAGTGCGAAATTTCGTCGCTTAAACTCACAATCGATCTTCTCCCCGGAACTTCAGAAGAAGAGGCTCGTTTCTTGGAATTAATCCAGTTGGATGAAACCCGTCGTGATGCCGCTTTGGCTAACGAGGCCCATAAGAAACGAGTCAAGACTCAGTTCGACAAAAATGTCAAACCCCGTGTCTTCTCAGAAGGTGATTTGGTCTTGCTTTATGACCAAGAATCCGATAAATTGGGAGCAGGTAAATTCAAGTCCTTATGGATGGGCCCCTATATTGTTAAAAAGGTGTTAGCAAAAGGAGCCTACGAGTTAATGGATTACGATGGAATTCCACTGGCGCAACCTCGTAATGGGTTGTACCTCAAGCGTTACTATGCCTAAATAGTGACCAATATGCATGCACCTCGATATGCGTTATTATGCTGGGGGCATGCAAACTTAAGATCGAGCAGTTTTACCGCGGAATTTATGCTCATTAAAAAAATAGAAAAGCGAGATCCGAGCAGTTTTAGTACATAGTTCATGCACGTTAAAAAATAAACATAAGATTGAGCAGTGTTTTTGGTGCATTCAAGCTCTTTAAATAAAAAAAATGAACCTATCCCGGTAAATAACCATTGTGATCGTAAATTTATTAGCCATAAAAAGCCTTAGTCGTGTTTGCACCTGCCACCTCCATTCCATTTGGCCAATCGTTCACCTCCATATGATTGTTTACCCATTTTGAGGAATAGCTGCGAAGAGTGATTTCACCTAGCCATCCTTGTGACACTGCCGTGATTGGAAAATTCCAACCTGTACCTAGAATCTGCTGCTATCCCTGTTTATCACTCGTTCCTCAAAAGACGAGTCTTCTTTGAGCTCTTTTCATCTGACTCGTAAAATATGAAAAGTTTTCCGAGTTTTGGCCTTCCAGCTCGTTAAAAGGACCGGAAGAGCTATCCCTCCTCTAGATTTTAATCTTTTTGGACCTGAGGGATTATTACACAAAAAGGTCGAGCGCTTGTTTTATTCGGCTCGTTAAAGTTATCGAAAACTCATCCCTTCTGTATTGTTTTATACTTTTTCGGACTTAAGGGATTAGATGACGAAAAAGGAATTTTGGAGTTAACTTTCTGTACCTTTTCAGACTCTCTAAAAAATGAAAAGGACCGAGTTTTCCTTGTCGTTAGACTCGTTAAAATGATTAAATAGCGACAAACTTGTCTTTAGACGAGAACGAGTTTCCCTATCGCTAGACTCGTTAAAACATAGCGATGGGCTTGCCCGATGGGCTTGCCCGAAGGGCAGGTTATAGAACAAGCATATGTTATCCTCCTCAAGCTTGACAAAAATAAAGAGGTACTGGTCAAAAATGACTGGGGAAAAATTGGGAGAACCTCAAAGCTTTAATGGTAGCAAGTCGCTCTTGAACATGACACTTTTCCTCCGTATCACATCGGGTTGGGTTGTTTCATTCACCGGTCTCATCACCATGGTCTTCGCCAAACCATCCACATTTGGGGTAATGCTACCGATCCATCGCATCAGTGTCGTTATATGTTCAAGAGATGTTGTTCAGAAAGAGTCGACCGTGTCCCATCCACTGCCATACATTATCCTTCATCCACCCATGATTGCCACCCTGAATCATATTTCACAGATTGTTTTCACCTCCACTAAAATCATTAGCTCCGTTCCGTGTCACTGATGTGGGATTCATTAAGGCCCTCCTTTGACAGATCGCTTCTTGTCGACTTCAGCTCATTATCCAAGAAGTTGATCTAGGAACACCCCCCTCAGTACTTTGAAGCTTGCATGCCTCAATGGCAAGTTTCTCACTTCTGGCGACAGGTATACATCAATGACCTTCGACCAGAAGATTTTGCGTGGTGTTCGACGCCAAGTCCTTTATTCACACCACGTGAATTGTACTGCAGTACCTTGAGGGTCATTATCATTATCGGTGATTCCTCTCGCGCTTGTTAACGGTTTACATTATTGACCGGTAATCAAGCGATGTCTTTCCATGTTCGACTTCAGCGCAATTCTCACATGGATCGACTTGTACTTAGAGTGAAGATCTAACGAGTTTGAAGACCCCGGATCTAGTTTCATCCATCCGGGCTGCGATATATATTCAGGAAATATAAAGACATTTGACATGTACATCATTACAGCAGATGATCATCCTACTCAAAGGATGATAATTTCAGCAGAGAATTATCAGTCTATCATCAGACGATCGTCTGTTTTATGTACCAAAATGAATTTATAAAGCTGAGCATGGGAATGCCCGCCTCAGCTAGATCATGAAAGCAGAATGAAAAATAATGTATTGTATTGTATTTTATTACAGGTCACCTCTCAGCGATTGAATGAACTTCGGATCCTCCTGATAAAGCATTTCACCCGATAAACGACCTCATACTTTAGGGGGCAACTGTTATAGACATTTTTGTGCCTTACAGCATGAAGCATGAAATGTCAATAATCTAAGGGATCCAAAGTCCCTAAACATGTTGTTCCTACCCCTAGAGGAACAAGGTCAGCAAACCACAGCACTAAATATCAGTTCTCCACCTGAAAACACTCAAAAACAAGCTAATTCTGGATCATATCAACTGCTCCACTGAGCATCTGCGCTGAATGTCAACTGCTCCACTCTGCACCTGCGCTGAATGTCAACTGTAAAGAAGGCTACATGCGCTGGGCGAGTTTGGCCAAGTGGCACAGTCATTCCTCAAGGTGTCAATGCCCAGGAAGCTTCCAAAATGACACTTGGATCAGGGAATTTGCCTAGTGATGAGTAAGAGGGTCTAGATCTCCAAGTGGAAGCAAGAACCTCCAAGTGGACTCAAGAACTGAAGAATAACTGAAGTGGGAGAGGACACTAGTCAGCTTCATGCCAGCCTCAAGCTGACTCATCCTTTCTCCAAAACTCCTATATATAGAGCTCTCTCATGAGGTCTAAGGGGGCTGGAATCTTGTGAATGTAAGGAAGTGCTGTTGGTTTGAGTATAGAACTATTGGGTGATTTGCTTGAAGGAGGTGAAGAGGAGATTTCTTTCTGCTGGGAAGTGATGCTGGATTGGGCCTTTTATGGTTGTATCACTTCTTGAACTTTACTTCTTCCATTAATAAAGCATTTGAAGTTCTTCTATATGCATGTGTCTCAATGGCGTATTGATACTTGTATATTTGATTTATTCTAATCCTTGAATCAATTATGAATGTATGCTTCTTGTAGTTTCCCTCTCTTGCCATTTTGCAGGATCTTGGTGTAGCTGGGCCAGTGAAAGAGCAAGGAGCTGGGAGCAAGCAGCAAAGAGAGAAGATTGGATCAATCATTAGCGGAAGACAACGGTTAGTGGATCTCTTTCTCCCCTCTCTTACATCTCATAAAGAAGTAATCTTGAATAGCTTTGCTTTGATTGTTGCTGAGGTACTATCACCCTTAGAGTGGGATAGGGTCATTCCGTATTGGATACTTTTCCCAACAACAAGATGGTCTCTATCAGACCCATATCAGACTCTCTTCAACCAGAGTCTGTCCCCACTGATTTCCTTAAAACCACCATATACGCGACTCTATCTACATAAATCGGCGTATGTACACGGATCCTCCTCATGTAACTCACGTATAACCACATTTCTCTGAAACAGATAGGTTTCAACAGCAAGATGATGCATCAACTACTCCTAGCTTCTGTCTGAGATATTCAAATGTTTCCTTGGGTAGTGGTTTGGTGAGTATATCAGCAACTTGTTCCTTAGAGGGAACATACTCCAACTTGACCTTTTGTTCGAGCACTTGTTCCCGGAGAAAATGATACTTGATTGGTATGTGCTTAGTCTTTGAATGCATGACAGGATTCTTTGAGATACTGATAGCACTTGTATTATCACAAAAAATGGAGATAGGTGGAGTACAAGTGATTTGAAGATCTCATAATGTTTGCATCATCCAAAGGAGTTGTGTGCAGCAAGATGCAGCAGCTACATATTCTTCTTCAGCTGTAGATAAAGCAATAGAACTTTGTTTCTTGCTAAACCAAGATACTAATCTAAGACCCATGAAGAATGCACCACCACTAGTGCTTTTTCTGTCATCCACGCTTCCTACACAATCCACATCTGTATATGCATGAAGTGTGAGATCTATATCTCTAGGATACCATAAGCCATAGTTTTGAGTTCCTTGAAGATACTTGAAAATTCTTTTAACTGCCTGAAGATGAGTTTCCTTTGGATTTGCCTGAAACCTTCCAACTATTCCCACTGCATGCATAATGTCTGGTCAGGTACCTGTTAGATAGAGTAGACTACCAATCATGGATCTATACGTTGGTTGATGTACTGCTGCTGATTCATCATTTGCACTGAGGCTACATCCTGTCACCATAGGGGTACATACTGGTTTCGAATCCTCCATCCCATATTTCTTCAAGATCTGCTTGAGATACTTGGTTTGTGAAAGAAAGATGCCATCTTTGTTTTGTTGGACTTGTAAACCAAGAAAATATGTGAGCTCACCAAGCATAGACATTTCAAACTCTTTTTGCATTACTAAGGCAAAATTTTGATTCATGTCTTCTTCATTACTACCAAAGATGATATCATCAACATACACAACAAGTATTAGCAACTTATCATTGTCAATTTTTATATAAAGATTGCTATCAATTGATCCTTTTATAAAACCTTGTTGATGGAGGTATTTATGCAAGCGATAATACCAAGCCCTTGGAGCCTGTTTAAGGCCATAGAGAGCCTTTTTGAGTCTACAAACAAGCTTTGGATCATTTCCAAGGATAAACCCATTTGGTTGCTCAATATACACTTCTTCATCCAAGTCTCCATTTAGAAAAGCAGATTTCATGTCCATCTGAAATATTTTGAACTTCTAAAAACTAGAGAGAGCAAGGAACATTCTGATGGCCTCAAGCCTAGCAACAGGACCAAACGTTTCTTCAAAGTTGATTCCTTCTTGTTGAGCATATCCTTTACAAATAAGTCTGGATTTGTTTCTAATAACTTCCCCATTTTCATTCAACTTGTTTTTGAATATCCATTTTGTCCTTATGACATTCTTATCTTTTGGTCTAGGAACCAACTCCCAAGTGTTATTCTTTTCAATCTGCTCAAGTTCTTCATCCATTGCCTTGACCCAGCATTCATCTTTGCATGCCTCTCTTACATTTTGTGGTTCGGTGGAGGAGAGAAATGCTAGATAGCTTGAAGCTTCTGAAATGGTTCTCCTTGTTTGTACACTTGCCTCTTTCTGCCCCAAAATTTGAGATTCTGGATGATTCTTCTGAACGCATCTGGATGGAGTCTTTTCTTCTATTCTTATTTGTTCTTCTGGTGCCTCATGGGTTTCTTCTTTCATGAATCTGATTTGACATTGTGGGATAGTCCTCATCATCTTCGAAAACTTCAGATCTTTCCTGCCTAGAGGTATTTCCTTCTTCATCAATCACTACATCAATACTTTCAATATTTTTTCCAAGTCTTTTATTGTAACACTTATATGCTTTGCTATGGGGAGAGTAACCAAGGAGAATGCCTTCATCTGCTCTAGGTTCAAACTTTTCAAGATTTTCATTAGTCCTTTTAATGTAGCATTTGCTTCCGAAAATTTTGAAGTATTTTACCATGGGAGTCTTACCATACCAAAGTTCATGAGGAGTCTGAGTACTGTTTACCCGGATATTTGTCTTGTTAAGAATAGTTACTATAGTAAATGTAGCTTTACCCCAGAAGGTTGCGGGAGTTCCAGATTCATCGAGCATAGCACGAGTCATTTGTTGAACCATTCTGTTCATCCTTTCCACTACTCCATTTTGTTGAGGTGTCCTTGCAGCAGAAAATTCCCTTCTTATGCCATGTTCTTCACAAAAATGGAAAAAATCATCTGAGGTAAATTCTCCTCCTCGATCAGATTTGAGGCATTTGATTATGCGATCTAATTCATTTTCAACCAAGGCTTTGAATGATTAGAACTTTTCGAAAGCTTCATCTTTATACTTCATGAGTCCTATCCAACACATCCTTGAAAAGTCGTCAATGAACAATATGAAGTACTCTTCACCTCGAGGTGACATTTTCCTAGTTGGACCACATATATCAGTATGGACAAGTTCAAGTGGCCTGCTAGCCGATCCTTCCTTCTCAGGGAAATTAGTTCTGGTTTGCTTACCAAACTGACATGATTTGCATATTGTATTGTCTGGAATTCTGATGTCAGGAAGATCACGAACCACCTGATAGTTTCATGCTTTCCTTATCTGAGAGAAGCTAAGATGCCCCAATCTTTTGTGCCATAGCCAGTGTTCATCATTCTTGCTTAGATAGCATTGATTTTGTCCTTCTTTGAATATGTATAAATTATTTGGAGTTCTTATGCCTTTGATCATTGTTTTTCCTGTATCAAGATCACGAACACTACATCCATTTGATCGAAATATTACCTCAGTTCCTTGATCACACATCTGACTGACACTCAATAGATTATGCTTTAAGCCATCAACATACATAACATTTCCAGCTTTGACCTTTTCTTTCAACTGAACAGAACCTTTACCTTTTATGAATGCAGGGGTGTCATTTCCAAATGAGACCTTATTTTCCTTTTCTAAGGCACTATATGATTGAAGTTTTTCTTTATCACCTGTCATATGTTTTGAACATCCACTGTCGATGTACCATTGATTTTCCTATCCTTCTACATATAAGGCTATCCCACAAATTTCTGGCTGTGGTTCTTTCTTTCTCCATGTTTTAGTGTTCAATGAAGCTTGCTCGTTCTGAGTTGTTTGCCGAAACCTACTCCTACATTCAGACTCTACATGACCGAAGTTGTTGCAAATAGAACATTCTATTTCATTTTCAAGAGCAGAGAAGTTATTGTAGGTCCTTTTCATGATTCCTGTCATACTCCTTTGTTTTTGAGTTTCCCTAGTCATGATGGTCTTGTAGGCAACACATTGAGCAGCTTTATGACAAAAGTTATGACAAGTGAAACATTGGCCATTGAAGAAATTCCTGGGATTATCAAATCTACCAACCATATGATTGTAGTTTCCATCCATTCTTGAGCCAAGTTGAGAATGATTTACCTGTGGTCTGTTGAAACTTCTGTTCACCCTTGAAGTATATTTCCCTCGATTTACTTGATAATCTTTGACCATTCTTGACACAAATTGTCCCTGATTTACCTGGTGATCTGCATTATGCTTTTGCTGTCGATTGTCACCTTGTTCACCTCTCCTTGCTGCATCAAGATAACTTTTGGAGGTGGATGGCTTCTGCGCTTGCTTCTGAGCTTGATATGATTCTTCGGAATATCCGAGACCTATCTTTATTAGAGGAGAACGTTGTACTTTGATAATCTCATCTAGAGTTTCAGATCCTTTAGCAAATCTGAGATTAAGGGCTTTTGTTTTCTCAATTTATTTTCTAAGTCCCACAATTTCAAATTCTAAATCTTCATTGTGTTTATCCTTCTCAGCAAGTTGGAATGTTAGAGTATCTATAATCATATTCTTTTCCTCCAAACAAACTTTAAGTTTAGAAATTTCTTCATAAAGACCTTCTTCATTTATAGCATTCCAAGAAATCATCATATTCAAAAGCCATCAAAAGCCTATTATCATTACCTTGCTCATCTTCATCACTATTTGATAATCCATCACTGTCTTCATGCGTGTAATAGCTCTTCTTATTTACATTCTGTTTTCTGTTCCATCTAACAGGTTCCTTACCTTTGTCTATTTTATCTTTATGAGGACATTTTGCAGCATAATGACTGACTCTTCCACAAGCAAAGCATTTGAAAGGAAGCTTACCTCTGAATCTTCCAGTTCCCCGTTGAAGGTTCTTGACAAAATTTGATTCTTCCTCTTCTTCTGACATATGTCCTGACTCATAGTAATCTCCTTTGCCTAAAGCCTTGAATGCAACTTCTCTCCTGTCTGATGGTCCTCCTTTCCTCATTTTGTAAGCAGTTAGAATTTCGTGCAACTGTGACATGGTAAGGCTCTGTAGATTCTATTTTTCTTCTATTGTAGAAACTTTTGGTTCAAACTTAGAAGACAAAGATCTTAGAACCTTTTCAACCAAAACAACCCCTTTTATTTCTTCACCCAAGTTTTTCATACAATTAACAATCTCATCTATACGAAGGAAATAGTTAGCCACACTTTCATCATTGTGCATTCTGAGATTTTCATACTGAATTCTGAGGGTTTGAAGTTTTGCTCATTTTACCTGTTCATCTCCTTCATAGCTCAGAACGATCTTGTCCCATATTTCTTTTGCGGTTTTGAGCTGCATAACCTTGACAAATTCTGTTTGAGATAGACTCCCTAATAGAGTATTGACAGCCTTTGCATTTGTTTCATACTGCTTCTTACCAGCCGTATCTGTAGGAGTTGCTGATGGAAATGTGTACCCTGTATCTATGATATCCCAGACTTCTATACCAAGAGATTGAAGATAAGCTGTAATTCTTACCTTCCAATAGACAAAGTTGGTCCCATCAAAAATTGGTGGCCTGATCGATTCTTCTCTCTCATAGTTGCTCATGATGATAGATCTTCCTTCAAGCGATCAAGATTCTCCTGAAGGACCTTGCTCTGATACCAATTGTTGGAAATAATACTGATAGGGGGGGGTGAATCAGTATTATCAAGTCAATTATTTTCGACTTAGTCACTGGAGAATCCACAGTAAGAACCATTTTCTGCCAACGTTTCAAATCCCAACCAGGACTAAGTCGAAAATAATAAACCACAGAGGTCTTAAATCCAAAGTCAATTATTTTTATTTCACACCCAGATCATATACGCTACTTCAGTTAGAGAAAACCGCGTATATACGCAACTACAGATAAGGAAACTAGCGTATACCATGCAGACTTATAATTTAATTTATTCTACAGATGTTGATCATTAATCTGTGCATCAGAATCATATAAACAGTAACCAGGAATAGCAAAATAGAGCAGAAGACAATCACACACAAGAAGACAAGATATAAGGTGGAAACCCAATGTGGGTGAAAACCACCTGATGCAATTCGTCTCTATCTTCTTTTAATTAGAAACTTCTTTTTACAATATTTCTGTACTGGTGCAGACTTATACCAGTACGTAGGCTTCAACCTGCAGAAGGTTACAACCTTCTCTCGTTTTCCAGCCTCTCCTGGAAGGGAGCTACAACCCCCTTAGCTCTTGTACTAGCTGAGGTACTAGTACGTAGGTGCTGACCTACAGAAGGATACAACCTTCTCTTTCTTCCAAGGACCACGTTTCATAAATTTTCAGACTGGATCCATGAATAACATCAATCAAACATCAAGAATTTCTACATCAAACAATCTCCTTTTCACCAATTAAAACTGAATCAAATAGACACTTCTCTGACAGCTGTACCCAGAACACAATAACAGTAACCATACACCAATTCTGAACTTAGATAATTGCAGTAATCAAAAGAAGCAGCTAGAACATAATTTAAGAGATGTACAGTACTTCAATATTTAGAAACCTGCGTATACGCACATTTTACTTACAGAAACAACGTGTATACGCGCCTTCGCTTCACTGAACCTACATACAGATCTATAAAGATAATTCACTCCTTCAAATATTTAGACATTAGTTAACACAGATTATTAGATTTATAGATCAAGCATGCGCCACATATAACAGATCAAAACCATACAAAGATACTATTACTCAAGCCTTAAGATTTTAACCCATCAATAGAACTTATCCTTTTCTTTGCGCTTAGATTCCTCCTTCGTTCAGATCCAGCTCTGCACCTTAACCTCAATCACCAGTATTCTAGATCTAGCGCTTTATAAGATATTCAATAATTCAGATCGTGACCTATGCCTAATGATCTCCTTGCTCTTTTATAGTCTTAGGCCTTTCACAATACCATAGTCCAAAACCATAACAAATCAATACCATGGACCCAATACTTGTGATCAACACTTCAGACGAGATACCATGGTCCAAAACCATAGGTTCAAATACCAAGGACTAAATACTACAGACCAAACATAAGTTTTCCCACATGTACGCACTTTTCCTTGCGTGAAAGTGCGTGTATACGCATATGCGTCTTTGGAACATCTAACCCGCGTGTATACGCGGCTTGGTCACGATGAACCTGCGTATATATATTTTTCCTTCATTTTGAGAGCCTGAACTAAGATCTGGTACCAGAGTGAGTTTCCATCAAGGACAACACCTGTGCCATAGCGCCAAACCTGTGTCATAATGCCAACAGTTGGTTATATGTGTGGGCATAGAGCACCATGAAGGTTTATGAGGATTGAAAAAGTCCCAATGAATGATATGAATGAAGGGCTAGACTGGGTTATAAATGAATCATGCCACAGAGATTTATTCAAGGAGAGTCTTACCATTAAGAGTTGAATATATGACTCGGTAGAGAGTTGAAATACCTGGGATAAAAATAGATCATTCAAAGAGTTATCATTCGGAGACATGAAAGATCAAACTTCTAGGGGACCCATTCAAATTTTCCCCGAGAGCAAGTTTTAATAGGGTGGTGGTTGTGGCCACAACAAGTTAGAAATTTGTTTTCAATGCATGAGATGAGGTTCTATAAGCTAAGGATGGGTCAGCGGTCTCAGCTGCCTTCAACTAGTTAATTGCAGCTCACTCCTTCACTCATGCAATGTGGAAAAGCCAAATTATGAATGGTGATGATTTCTAGGAATTAGGACAACAATCAAAAGAAAAAATTTATGCAAAGCACAAGTCACCATAGTCCTCCAAGCCCTCTACATCATTTCTCATCACTCCCATACAGTTAGAAGACCCTGAAAGAGGAAGAATGACTGCTACAAGAAGGTAGAATGATGCTACAAGAAGGAAGAAAGGAACAAATTGTGCTAAAACCCAAAATGGAAGTGCCTAAGAGAGACCTAATAAAACTAGAGAACTCCAAGGCCATTAGGAAATCATATAGTCCATAAAAGAGAAAAAGAAGGAAATAAAAGGAAATAAGAGATTCACCATTAAAATAGAACTCAAACTGCAGTGAGGAAACGAGGCTTTCCAAGATGTCTCTAATATCTTTCTAGCTTTTATCCAAGGCCTAAAAGATGTTATAGAAATGGTAGAAAGGCATGGAAGTCAAGTTGAGGGCCTACCCTAGGCTCAAACTATCATTTCTGCTCAAAATGGGTTTAAACAACGTTTCTTGTAGTTTTAACAGGGTTTCCTGTAGTTTTAACAAGGTTTCCTATAGTTTTTACATGAATTACTACATGATGTCCTAGTTTGCATCTAAAGGCATTTTGAAGGTTTCAAAGGTGTCCAAATGGTGGAAAAAGGTAGCATAAGGTTGGAAAAGTATGTGGAAGACCTTGATAAACTGAAAAATATTCATGAACCCATCTTGAATAAGGGAAAGAAGGCAGGCTAATGGTCTTAAGAAACACTGTGATTTTTTCTATGCACAAGCAGTTTTGGAAAAATGAGTGAAAATGGAATGAAGGTTTTAAGGGAGAGGATATGAATGAAATGGATCTACAAGCCAACATGGTTCATTTGCAAATAGGAAAGATATGTTTTTGCTTGAAAGACTATTAAACAATCATGAAAAGAATAACTACATTTTTGTGCTTGTCCTTACAAAACTTAAAACCAAAATTCTTAAGAGAAAGGATTGAGGAATGCACAAGAGAGAGCCACCAGGGCCATGAATGAGGAACAATGAAGTCGCTAAGTTGCTCAGAGGATGAGCAACACTTTTAGCAGGGGGTATGATCAACCTCTAAATTAGACATAAATTAAGGCACACGCCTCTAAATTAAACATAAATTAAGTCCCATCCGACCATCCTTCAACACATTAAACCTCTATTTTTGGATTAGATAATGTACTTTTAACTTTAATACGTTCATTAGGAAGGTTTATGAATAATTGCATATCTGTGCCTAATATTATTTATTTTTGTGGAATATTGTGAGAATATTTGGAGGAGGAGATAATTTAGAGACTTTCTACCTACTACAGGAGGATAAATATTAAATAATAAATCAACAAGATATTATGGAATTATGGTACAAATTGTGGAGCTCCAATGATAGATAAAATCCAGGAATGTGTTCCCTGCCATTTAATGCAAATTCCCAGTATTGGGAACCAGATCCAATAATCAAGGGATTTTGGTGGGGAAAGCTTCCTCCTTTCATGGGGAATGATTCCTAATCATTTTTTATAAGTACCAAGTCTAATTTTCCTCTAGGGTGGATTTCTATTAGTCTTATTGTGGAGAGAACTTGTATTTTTGCAGCTCCATTGTCATTTCTTGTAGGGATGTAACTGTATTGATAGAAATAATGAATATTGGTGTCATGTTCAGCTTCTAAGTCCTGGTCTCCTCCATAGGACTTTGATTTTCCTTGGGCTTGGCCATCCCAGGAGCCTCAAAGCCCTTTTGTATCATTTATTTGTCTTCTTTTCACTTCTTATTCACATGCATCTAGTATTAATGATTTCTTGTTGTAAGATTGGGTTAAATGGTTGATGTAAGTTCTTTTGTAATATCACAAGCATCAT
This sequence comes from Pinus tabuliformis, assembly GCA_031772625.1. Classification (NCBI taxonomy): domain Eukaryota; kingdom Viridiplantae; phylum Streptophyta; class Pinopsida; order Pinales; family Pinaceae; genus Pinus; species Pinus tabuliformis. The sequence goes on from CM062816.1 coordinate 800,633,903, forward strand.
TTCATTCTTGGAAAAGTTTTGGAAAAATTGATCTACTTGGATTAGTTTTCTTATTTCCAAATCTAGATTTCTGGAACTCCTTTGTGGCAAAGAACAATAAATTTCTGCTATTTTTTAGAGCATGCTAACGAGCTTCAATCGATTTGGTTCCACCTTCAATAGATCAAAAAAACATTATATTTAATAACACAAATTACCCCATTTCATTTTCACTTTATTAGGTTAGGCATTTGATAGATTTACTACCTCACTAGTTCTCGAATTTCTAGATTTTAGACTAGTAATTTTCTGCTATTTTTTAGCATGGGTTAACAAAGGTCTTTTTGAGTGATTACACTAAGACCCAAGACATCCTATTCAATAAAAAAAATTGTCCCATCAAATTTGGATTTTATTTTCTTTGTCATTCGACGAATTATAACTTCCTACAGCAAATCTGTAACATCTTGTAGTTTCCTGTAGTAGCTTTCCAACATGCATTTACTTGCCCAGATTCACTCAAGAAGCTTGTTTATTGTCCCTTAGGGTTGAATCAAGATCCCTAGGCTCTAAATAAATTATTAGGGAAGAATAAAGACCACTTAGGACTCACTTCTTTACCCATGCAAAACATTTCAGTAATTTGGTTTAATGGACAGATTTATGAAATGGGTAATACAATGATGATTTTATTGATTTCCACATCCAATGAACTTTTTTAATGGATCAAAATTCTTTGAAATCTAATGGTTTACCTTTAGTTCATGCTCTTTATTTTATGCAATTAGAATAGGTTTCTTTCCTTGTACTTTCTTTCTTGATATAGGTTGAGGTTTCCATTTCAAGAATTTCATTTTCTGCAATTAGTTTAGGATTTGACTTCAAAACATGCACTCCATTACATCATGACAACAAAGGAAGGACACATTATATGTTATAAATATAGTTCCTATACCTCTTAAGTTTGTACGAACCCCAGGTTGATAATTAAAGTTGGTATCCTTGAGAGTTGAGTTGCAACATTCTTGTTGCAATACCGAGGCTCATCGGTGACTTAATCACTTCCAATCCAAGAAGGGAGCTCAAAAGCATCAACTAACCAAGAAGCGAATATGAAACAACCGATCACAAGATCCACAGTGGGCTCCAAAATTTGAGTGTAGGCAAAATTTTGGAGGGTGTTTGTTGTAGCGACAACAATGGGATAAGAAAAAAGATATTCATTTTTCTTTTGAATACTTTGAATAATATTAAAAGGAATGAAAATGGATCTATTAATGAATTTAATTCAATATTTGAGAAGGTTGTGCAGGCCCAATCCCATAGACACATTGACCTACTCTACAAACCATCTTAGTTTATTACGTGAATGCATTCCATGGTCACTTTATCTTCTTCCTGAATGAAGCCAAAACCAACACATTAGCTGACGTTAAAGTAAATACAAAGAGCATGGATGAAATATGGGCATTTTCATGGAGGAAAGATATTCTATCACCTTCATGAGTGTGTGAAACAAACGCCTATATCTTCAACACCTCCTCCATATTCTCCATATCCTCTATCATTCTTGGTCGAAAAATTCAAGGAACTTGACCTCACTATCACCCATAATCAAACTTCCATGCAAGAAATGATCTTACAACTAGAGAAGGGAAAAAAAAAGTTTACACCAAGGAATATATTTCAAGGGCAAACTTGAAATCAAAGGCCTCCTAACTCATCCAAACCAACCAATATGGTGGAGAATATGCATCCATATTTTTGCAAACATTATAACACCCTACATGCCAAAGAGACTTTTGCAATTTATTGGGAGATTACAAGGTCAAATGGTACATGTTACCTAAACACTTGCAACATAGTATTTGGAGGAAGGGATTTCCATAATAAGGAGATTCAACATTTTCAAGTGAACACAACAAGAGTTTATAAAGAAACAACACTATTTGGTGAAATACCTACACTAGAATAAATCAAGTGGATGTATTCCAATAGGTTTAATGGAATCACCATGGGAATCACTTACAATATAATGAAAAATAGAAGTTCAAGCTAACTATAACCATCAACTCCTCTAGAAAAGGGAAGTCAACATGGAGCCCCTTAGATTGAGAGTGTTTAAGAGGCTTCAACATCTCATCAAGCAAATATCAATATAACATGACAAATAATTAATGCAAAGATTCTAGTGCCCATAAAGGAATTAGTTGATAATACAACAATCAAGAAAAATATTGGAGAGGCATTTATTTTTTAGATTAAACAAGGTATAGTTTCAAGTATAGAAGAAAAGGAATGTGCCCCTATTATCTTATAAGAAATGAAAAAAAAGGGGCTAAGAATCCACTGAATCAACCCTTTTTCATCTTGTTCATAGTTACAAATTGAATATTTCATAGTTTCATGTTGGATTATGGAGCCACCATGAATTTGATGGTCCTTGAAGTCATGAAAAAATTGTTGAAAATAATACTGAGAGGGGGGGTGAATCAGCATTATCTAATTCTTTTAATCAATCTTCCTTATTTGTTCTTTGAATTATTTTTGCATGTCAGTACCATAAAATAATGAGCATGAACAAGAAACAACAGATAGTCACACCAAAGAACACAAGATGTAAGGTGGAAACCCAATGTGGGTGAAAACCACCTGCTGCAATATGTCTCTATCTTCTTTCAACTTAGAAACTTCTTTTACAATGGTTTTGTACTGGTGCAGTCCTTTACCAGTACACAGGCTGCAACCTGCAGAGAGCTACAACTCTCTCTCTCTCGTTTTCCAGTCTCTCCTGGAAGGGAGCTACAACCCCCTACTTCTTTTCATAAAGCATCAATTGAACATCAAGTACATGAAAGTTACAGTCCACTACAGTTATCAGATCAGCAATAACAGAACTAACCCAGAACACCTTATCAACAGAAAAATTCAATCAACAGAACTTTTTAAGACAGGTACGCAGTTTTCCCTTCTGTGGCCTGTGTCGCTACGCAGTTCACCTTTTGCTTTCCTGCGTCTACCCGCAGAGATCCTTCTGCCGCACTGCGTGCCCACGCACTGTTCCTTCAACCGCGCTGCATACTGTTACTGCAGGGGCGCACCCAAAGATACTATCGCGCCGCGTACTGTTACTGCAGGGACGCACCCAAAGACATTATCGCGCCGCGTACTTTTGCCTTGCAGACGCACCTGAACCTTAGTCGCTCTGCGTACCCATGCGGCTCTCCTTCTTCTGCTCTGCGTACCGACGCAGGTATCCTTCTTCTGCTCTGCGTACCAACGCAGATCTCCTGTTTCTGCACTGCGTCCCGACGCAGATCTCCTGTTTCTGCACTGCGTACCCACGCAGCTCTTCTGTTAAACACCTGCGTCCTTCTGATTAGGGCCGAATAGGCAGTCCACCAGAGTGGCACAGTTGCTCAGATCTGATCATGCGCTCGAGAGATCACCCTTCAGAGATTCACCTTCAACTTCCCTTTCATATAGATCAAGCTTTTAAGACCATAACCCAATATTTCAGATCTAAAGATATTCAATTGCAAAAGATGCTTAGCCAAGTGATCTCCTTTGCTTTATATAGGCAAGTTCCTCCTAAAATCATGGAACAATACCATGAACCGACACCATAATAACCCAAAACCGTCGGCTAAATACCAAGAGTAAAACATAAGAAACCCCATGAGTGCTTTTCTCTGCCTTGAAATGTGTGCACTGGGGGGACGCACCTCCTGAATGGCTGGCCTGCGTATCTGGACGCGGTCCCTGCATGGTGTACCTACAGGTACGCACCTTCTGAACTGCTTTCCTGCGTACTTCTTAATTTTCAACAAATTGAGAGCCTTGCCACGGGAGTTGCCATCAAGTACAACATCTGTAACATATACCTATACCAGAAGCATAATGCCAACAATCTCCCCCTTTGGACTTGATGGCAACCTCACAAACTTCAGCTTCATTCTCCCCCTTTGACATCAAGGGCAAAGGGGTATGCTCCCCCTAAGATCATGCTCCCCTTGAAAATGAACCAGATCTGCAACAAAGAACCATAATCCACCATGAAAGAGATAGAGACATATTGCAGCTATTTCCAAGATCTTCTTCTGACCATCCTCCATAATGCCAACAATGCATTATATGCTCCCCCTGAACCTGTACCATCAATCAGAAAAGGTTCAACAATAAGAAGATGCATCAACAACCCCCAACTTTTGCCTGAGGTATTCAAAAGTGTCCCTGGGCAATGGTTTGGTGAGAATATCAGCAACTTGTTCCTTAGAAGGAACATACTCCAACTTGACCTTCTGTTCAAGTACTTGCTCCCGGAGAAAATGGTACTTGATTGGTATGTGCTTGGTTTTTGAATGCATAACCGGATTCTTTGAAATGCTGATTGCACTTGTGTTATCACATAAGATGGGGATAGGTGGTGTACAAGTGATTTGAAAATCTTGCAAAGTTTGCATCATCCAAAGAAGTTGAGTGCAACAAGATGCAACAGCAACATATTCCGCTTCAGCTGTAGACAAGGCAATCGAACTCTGTTTCTTGCTGAACCAAGATACCAGTCTGGAACCCATAAAGAACGCACCACCACTTGTGCTTTTCCTGTCATCCACGCTTCCGGCCCAATCTGCATCTGTATAAGCATGAAGTGTAAGATCTGTATCTCTAGGATACCATAAGCCATAATTTTGAGTCCCTTGAAGATATTTGAAAATTCTTTTCACTGCCTGAAGATGAGTCTCCTTCGGATTTGCCTGAAATCTTCCAACTATTCCAACTACATGCATGATGTCCGGTCGGGTACCTGTCAAATAAAGTAAACTTCCAATCATAGATCTGTAGGTTGGTTGATGTACTGCTGCAGATTCATCATTTGCACTGAGGTTACATCCTGTGACCATGGGTGTACATACTGGTTTTGCATCTTCCATACCATATTTCTTCAAAATCTGTTTGAGATACTTGGTTTGAGATAAAAAGATTCCTCCTTCTTTTTGTTGGATTTACAAACCAAGGAAATATGTCAGTTCTCCTAACAAAGACATTTCAAATTCTTTCTGCATGACCGAGGCAAAGCTTTGACTCATAGCTTCTTCATTGCTCCCAAAAATAATGTCGTCTACGTACACAACAAGTATTAGCAATTTGTCATTTTCAACTTTTATATAAAGATTGCTATCTGCTGATCCTTTTGAAAAACCTTGTTGATGAAGATATTTGTCCAAATGGTAGTACCAAGCCCTTGGAGCTTGTTTGAGACCATAGAGAGCCTTTTCAATCTGCATACAAGTTTTGGATCATTTCCAAGAATGAACCCATCTGGCTGTTCAATGTATACTTCTTCTTCCAGGTCTCCATTCAGAAAGGCTGATTTCACGTCCATTTGAAATACTTTGAAGTTTTGAAAACTTGAGAGAGCAAGGAACATTCGGATGGCCTCAAGTCTTGCAACAGGAGCAAAGGTTTCTTCAAAGTCTATTCCTTCTTGCTGCGCATACCCTTTACAAACAAGTTTGGCTTTGTTTCTAATTACTTCTCCATTTTCATTCAATTTGTTTTTGAAGACCCATTTTGTTCCGATAACATTCTTATCCTTTGGTCTAGGAACCAGCTCCCAAGTGTTGTTCTTTTCGATTTGCTCAAGTTCTTCATCCATTGCTTTCACCCAACATTCATCTTTGCATGCTTCTTTCACATTTTGTGGTTCAGTAGAGGAGAGTAATGCCAAATAGCTTGAAGCTTCTGCGACTGTTCTTCTTGTTTGTACACCTGCTTCTTTCTGCCCCATAATCTGAGATTCTGGATGATTCTTCTGAACATATCTGGATGGAGTCTTTTCTTCTATTCTTGTTTGCTCTTCTGGTTCTTCTTGAGGTTCTTCTTGAGGTTCTTCTTCTTCATTATTCTGTCGTTGGGGGTAGCCTTCATCTTCTTCTTCATGATGTACTTGCCTAGGAATGTATCCCTTCTCATCAACCACTACATCAATGCTGTCAACAATTCTGCCAAGTCTTTTATTGTAGCATTTGTATGCTTTGCTATGTGGAGAGTAACCAAGAAGAATGCCTTCATCTGCTCTAGGTTCAAGTTTGCCAAGCTGCTCATTAGTATTCTTGATATAGCATTTGCTCCCAAAGATTTTGAAGTGCTTTACCGAAGGAGTCTTACCACTCCAGAGCTCATGAGGAATTTGAGTGCTGTTCACCTGGACATTCGTTTTGTTGAGAATAACAACCGCAGCATGTGCAGCTTCACCCCAGAAAGTTGCGGGAGTTCCTGATTCATCAAGCATAGCACGAGCCATTTGTTGGACTGTTCTGTTCATTCTTTCCACAACTCCATTTTGCTGAGGAGTTCTAGCTGTAGAGAATTCTCTTCTTATCCCATGTTCTTCACAGAAATCGAAAAATTCATTTGAGGTAAACTCCCCACCTTTGTCGGATCCGAGGCACTTAATTTTGTGACCTGATTCATTTTCAACCAAGGCTTTGAAGGATTTGAATTTTTCGAATGCTTCATCTTTGTGCTTCATAAGTCCTAGCCAGACAAACCTGGAGAAATCGTCAATGAATAATATCAAGTATTCTTCTCCTCTAGGTGTTCTTTTCCTGAATGGACCGCATGTATCTGTATGAACTAGATCAAGAGGCATGCTAGCTGATCCTTCCTTCTCTGGAAAGTTAGTTCTGGTTTGTTTTCCAAACTGACATGATTTGCATATGGTGTTGTTAGGAATTTTGATATCTGGAAGATCACGAACTGCCTGATATTTGCATGCTTTCCTTATTTGTGAAAAGCTTAGATGCCCCAACCTCCGATGCCATAACCAGTGCTCATCATCCTTGCTCAGATAGCATTGTTGTTGTCCTTCTTCAAATATGTATAGATTATTTGGAGTTCTTTTGCCTTTGATCACTGTTTTACCTGTATCAAGATCACGAACAAGACATCCATTTGATCTGAATATAACCTCGGTTCTTTGATCACACATCTGGCTGACACTTAGAAGATTATGCTTCAATCCATCAACATACAAAACATTTCCAGCCTTGACCTTTTCTTTTAACTGAGCAATGCCTTTTCCTTTTATAGTTGCAGGAGTATCATTTCCAAAAGAGACTTTCTTTCCCTTTTCTAGAGCAGAATAAGACTCGAGTTTTTCTTTATCACCTGTCATATGCTTCGAACATCCACTGTCAATGTACCATAGATTTTCCTGTCCCTCTGCATAAAATGCTATCCCACATCTTTCTATTTGAGGTTCCTTTATTCTCCATGTTTTGGTGCTTGAGGCTTGTTCCTTTTTCTGCTGAAACCTGCTCCTGCATTCAAAGTCTTCATGACCAAAGTTATTGCAAATAGAACATTCAACTTCATTTTCAAGAACCGAAAAGTTGTTATAGGTCCTTTTTGTAATCCCTGTCATACTTCTTTGCTTTTGAGCTTCCCTAGTCATGATCGTTTTATATGCAACACATTGAGCTGCTTTGTGACCAAAGTTATGGCAAGAAAAACATTGTCCATTGAAGAAACTTCTGCGGTTATTGAATCTACCAGCCAACTGATTGTAGTTTCTATTTTCATCTATTCTTGAACCAAATTGAGAAGATTTTACCTGTGGCTGGTTGTAGCTTTTGTTCACCCTTAAGATGGATTGACCTTGATAGTTTCTGTTTGTAATTCGTTCCTGCTTTACCTGTTGATCTTCATTGTTCTTTTGCTCATTTCTTCTTGCTGCATCAAGATAAATTTTTGAGGTGGATGCTTGAGAAGTTTCTCCATTATAGCCCAGACCTGTTCTGTTTAGAGGAGACCGCTGCACATTGATAATCTCATCCAAAGTTTCAGATCCTTTGACAAACTTGAGATTAATAGCTTTTGTTTTCTCGATCTCTTTTCTAAGACCAACAATTTCACCTTCTAATTTTTCAAGATGTTTTTCCTTTTCATCAATTTGAAATTGTAGAGTATCAATGATCATGTTCTTTTCTTCTATACATCTCTTGAGTCTAGTAATTTCATCATAAAGGTTATCCACATCTATAGCATCCATATAATCATCATCTTCAAATGCCATTAACAACTTATATTCATTACCTTGTTCATCTTCATCACTGTTTGATAGACCATCACTATCTTCATGAGTGTAGTAGCTTTTCTTATTTGCGTTCTGTTTCTTGTTCCATCTAGTAGGTTCCTTTCCTTTATCCTTATAAGGACATTTTGCAGCATAATGACCTACTCTTCCACAAGCAAAGCATTTAAAAGGTAACTTACCTCTGAACCTTCTAGAACCCCTTTGAAGATTTCTGACAAAATTTGATTCTTCTTCCTCTTCTTCTGGGACGTGGATTGCTTCATAATAATCTCCTTTGCCTGATGCCTTGAAAGCAGCTTCTCTTCTGTCTGATGGACCTCCCTGTTCATCTCCTTCATAGCTCGTGACAATTTTGTCCCATATCTCTTTTGCGGATTTATAGTGCATTACCTTCATGAATTCTGATTGAGATATACATCCTAATAGAGTACTGACTGCTTTCGCATTTGTTTCATACTTCTTTTTCTCGGCTGCATCTGTAGGAGTAGCTGAAGGAAAAGAATAGCCTGTCTCTACGATGTCCCAAACTTCTGTACCAAGAGATTGAAGATAGGCAGTAACTCTTACCTTCCAATAATTGAAGTTTGTCCCATCAAAAACTGGTGGCCTGATTGATGCTTCTCTCTCGTAGTTGCTCATGATGAACGATCTACCTCCAAGCGATCAAGCTTCTCTGAAGGACCTGCTCTGATACCAATTGTTGAAAATAATACTGAGAGGGGGGGGGTGAATCAGTATTATCTAATTCTTTTAATCAATCTTCCTTATTTGTTCTTTGAATTATTTTTGCATGTCAGTACCATAAAATAATGAGCATGAACAAGAAACAACAGATAGTCACACCAAAGAACACAAGATGTAAGGTGGAAACCCAATGTGGGTGAAAACCACCTGCTGCAATATGTCTCTATCTTCTTTCAACTTAGAAACTTCTTTTACAATGGTTTTGTACTGGTGCAGTCCTTTACCAGTACACAGGCTGCAACCTGCAGAGAGCTACAACTCTCTCTCTCTCGTTTTCCAGTGTCTCCTGGAAGGGACCTACAACCCCCTACTTCTTTTCATAAAGCATCAATTGAACATCAAGTACATGAAAGTTACAGTCCACTACAGTTATCAGATCAGCAATAACAGAACTAACCCAGAACACCTTATCAAAAGAAAAATTCAATCAACAGAACTTTTTAAGACAGGTACGCAGTTTTCCCTTCTGTGGCCTGCGTCGCTACGCAGTTCACCTTCTGCTTTCCTGCATCTACCCATAGAGATCCTTCTGCCGCACTGCGTGCCCACGCACTGATCCTTCAACCACGCTGCGTACTGTTACTGCAGGGACGCACCCAAAGATACTATCGCGTCGCGTACTGTTACTGCAGGGACGCACCCAAAGACATTATCGCGCCGCGTACTTTTGCCTTGCAGACGCACCTGAACCTTAGTCTCTCTGCGTACCCATGCGGCTCTCCTTCTTCTGCTCTGCGTACCGACGCAGGTATCCTTCTTCTGCTCCGCATACCGACGCAGATCTCCTGTTTCTGCACTGCGCCCCGACGCAGATCTCCTGTTTCTGCACTGCGTACCCACGCAGCTCTTCTGTTAAACACCTGCGTCCTTCTGATTAGGGCCGAATAGGCAGTCCAACAGAGTGGCACAGTTGCTCAGATCTGATCATGTGCTCGAGAGATCACCCTTCAGAGATTTGCCTTCAACTTCCCTTTCATATAGATCAAGCTTTTAAGACCATAACCCAATATTTCAGATCTAAAGATATTCAATTGCAAAAGATGCTTAGCCAAGTGATCTCCTTTGCTTTATATAGGCAAGTTCCTCCTAAAATCATGGAACAATACCACGAGCCGACACCATAATAACCCAAAACCGTCGGCTAAATACCAAGAGTAAAACATAAGAAACCCCACGAGTGCTTTTCTCTGCCTTGAAATGTGTGCACTGGGGGGACGCACCTCCTGAATGGCTGGCCTGCATATCTGGACACGGTCCCTGCATGGTGTACCTGCGGGTACGCACCTTCTGAACTGCTTTCCTGCGTACTTCTTAATTTTCAACAAATTGAGAGCCTTGCCACGGGAGTTGCCATCAAGTACAACATCTGTAACATATACCTATACCAGAAGCATAATGGCAACAAAAATTGGGATTAAGGTATTGAATTCCTTACAAAAATATTTGTGCAATGGATTCTTAAGAAGTTCTAGTGTGTGGTCTTATCGAAGATTGGCATGGTCATTGGGTAACACATCTAATCATATGATTAGTGACATGGATTATGCTTATTGATGTACTAACTTCTTGAGATATGCTTCTATTAATAAAATGGGCATCTAATTTGGGCGGGAGCATTTATATGGAGTTTTCTTATGTTAATATTCCCATTAGTTATGGAGATTTTGTGACTCTACATCACGAACAATTAAGGAGGAACCATATTGTAGATATGAGTAATATAGATAAGAAAACAATATGTTTTGGTGATGATTTTGGTTCATACATGATGCTAGCTTCAAATTATTCCACTCAAAAGGACATTGACCAAATATGAAAGATGAACTTTGATAGGTCAAGCTCTAAGACAAGAAATGGTGAAAGTATTATATTTACTTTGCCTAAAGTAAATTTTCATATTATTATTTTTGTTTGGAGTTTGATGATACTAATGACATAGTTGAATATGAATCCCTTTTACTTGGTTTAAATTCAAATAAATAACTTAGTCTTTAAATATTAATATTATTAGTGATTATGACCTAATTATTTTCCAAGTAAAAGGATTGTGTGCCTACAATAATGAAAATATAAGAAGGTATTGTTGGATGCCATGAAAGTAATTGAGTCTTTGGATTTAGAATCTTAATCAATATATACAAATGAGAAAGTAGATGAATTTTTATTTTCAATGTCTACTTTGTATCCATGTCACAAATTACAGAATGTCGGTGCTACATTCCAAAGACCATTGGATTGCATGAATTTTAAGGACATCATCAAAGATATTATAGAGGTATACCAAGATGACCTCACTATATCCTCCAAGAATTGAACATATCATATTAGTCACTTCAGTAAGGTTTTGGAGAGAAGTCAAAATTATGAGATATATTTAATTCCCAAATAGGAAATGTTGGGGGTCATTGAGGGGAAACTACCTAGACATGTTATTTTTAAAGAATGAGTAAGGGTTGACCCAAAAATAATTCATGCCATATAATAGATTCAATAGCCAAGGAAATAATTCCAGTCACTCTTTGGAAAGGAGAACTTCATTAGGATGTTCATCCCCAATGTTGTAGAAATCACCAAACCTCTTGAAAAGTTGAGGAAGAAACATGGCACGTTCAAATGAGATGAAGCAATCCATGCTACATTCCAAAGTTTCAAAAATGATATTGTTCATGCTCTAGTTTTAGTGAGTCCTAATTTGAATAAATAATTTATTATGTTTTCTTTTTATTCTAATGATACCACTTTATAAATTAGGAGTGTTGATTGAAAGGAATGAAGAAGGTAATGAATTCCCTATAGCATTTATGAGAAAAATGATCAGAGATGCTGAACCAAATTATTTAATCATGGAAAAATAGGTATATGCTTTAGTGAAATCACTAAATAACTATAGATTTATAAATAGTGACATTTTTTCCTCATCTTCGAGTAAAAGGTATCCTATCACAATAGGATTTATTAGGAACAATGGGAAATTTGTTTCCAAGACACAAGAGTATGATTTAGAGATAAAACCCATGAAAATTATTAACTATCAAAACTAATGGAAGAAGGAAAATAGGAAGATATTGGGATTAACACATAAGGTTATGCCGTGGTCCGTGTGACAACCTAAGATAGAGGAGAGTGATTAACACAAAAAAATCATCTACTACCTCAAAAAAATGAGTAGTCCAAAACATCTTCTAAAGAATTAAAGAAGATTGTTGATTGTGAAATCCTCAAGATACTACTTTATAGATCAATGTTTGGGATCGATAAATCCCAATGGGCTAATATTGAGACATGTGATTCCATACAAAGCCAAGAATTTGGCCAAATAATATCATCAAGGGTCGTGTGAAGGCCATTACGTAACAAGAAAACCAACACACAATATCCTAAAATGTGGGTGGTATTGTTAAACCATTTTCATTACTATACATAGGTTTCTCTGAAAGTGTCATCCATGTAGGTTCTTTATAGGTAAACAAAAATTAACCACATTACCTCTATAAACAATTATACTAGAAGCATCCTTGCAACAATGGGGCATTTGTTTCATTGGGGAATTCAAATATAAGTCCATGAATGGTCATAAATGGATCTTGACTGCTAAAATTTATTTCACTAGGTTGGTAGAAGCCATACCTACCAAGAGGGTAACCAATGAGTTAGTTATGGGTTCTCTTAAAGAACAAATTATCACCAAATTTAGGGTACCTTTCAAGATAATGATATATAATGTCAAATAATCCAATTTAGCGAAGTTATCAACCTTTTATTTTGACTATGGTATTATGTTTCCACATTCAACAAATTATTATCCCTAAGGAAATAGATTAGCTGAGTCTAGCAATAAAAAATTAATGAATATAATTAAGAAGATAATTAATGACAATAAGAGAGAATGGGATAGTTAGTTGAAATATTTTCTATAGGTAGATGAGATCACAAATAAATATTCAATAAGTAAAATTCCATTTGAGCCAGTGTACCATTGATGGAGGTCACATTTCCTATTCATTTAAAACTCCTAGTATACAAAGTTATGTAGCATTTTTCTACTGGCCTAGAATCCATCCATAACAAAATATCTCAATTGATATAGTTGAATGAGAATAGAAGAAAGGACTTTGATAATATTTTCAAGAGGCGGGAAGTGAGTGAGAGAAAAGTTCATAGAAATTTTTTTCAACAAGATTTCTAGATAGGAGACTTGGTGCTACTTTGGAATAAGAAGGGTGAAAGACTACATAATTTAAAAGTATTCGGTCAAGACATACTCAAATTATTAAATATGCAAGTAAAAATAAATCTACATTGGACACAGATGGAGAAAATATACCATTAGTCGTAAATGGGAAAGAACTGATAATATTCTACATAGGTAACAACAAAGTAATATCAGGGGATTTTCTGACCTTAGTTAGTTAGTTTCAATTTTGCTTGTGTGATTTCATTTCATTGACGTGATCTTGCTTTACTATATTATTTATTGAATTTATGTCTTATGAAGTTAGGTTCTTTTATGTTGATTTATTTCCATTTCTAAGAATGGACAATACTTCATGTGCTGATCCATCCCTAGTATTTCACATCTATTTTGTGAGACTATTTAAGGAGTTATAGGTGGAACATTCTAGGGTTTTCATATCCTCCTTAGTGGAGAACATGCCCAACAATTGCACCATATATTAACTGATGCAAATGATTTATGGGGGTCTATCATTTCAAGTTTTGTTATGGTCCCAATCATAGGACCTGTGGATTATGAGCCCACAAACTCAACTCATCCTCACTTCCACTACAAAGTGAAGAGCCTCGTGGTTTACATGTAACATTAATTCGTCAAACAAAGTCAACAAATCTATGCATAAACCCATAAATGCAATAAATCACCATGCACACACATAAAATTACATAAAGTAGAAATCAAATTTCATTAATTAAACTCAATAAACAATTACATAAAATCTATTGGCACCTTGGATGGCCATATCTTGATTCTAATGGCCACCTATTTTCAATGCCCAAAGGCTATAATTTATAGAGGAAGTTACAATATTGTGGATCATTTCAATATCCATGATATTCTCCATAAATCTCTCAACATGATCCTCTCCACAAAGCTCTCAACATGATATTTTTCATGAATCTCTTAACATAGTCCCTAAGATCCCTCATAGATTTGATTTTTCAAGATTTTTAACAAATCCCTTTCCTTTTTATGCGTTTTTATCATTTTCTCCTTCCATAAGTCATTCTCACTAATTTGTTTTCATAGCATGGATCAATTCTCCTACATCAGACTCCCAAGGTACAAATATTTATGACCTCCTAGTCATATGCATATAGTTTTCTTGTAATAACTTCAACTCGTGAGCTGCAACTCACCTCTGCAGTAGCAAGTCTCCACCTTGATACATGATACCTCACCAAACTTTCTCCTAAGTTTGGGATTTTTCCATCTTCCTGTTTCTTTTCTCTATAATCCTTTGAGCACTCCTTGCTCTAGGCTATTACAAATCTTATCACCTACACAGATAAAACAAATCTCTTACCATATCTTCAATAAGTTGTACCTTCTTCTACTACTTCTCCTCCATATTACATGCAAGAATATTTTGCGCTTTGATACCACTTGATGCAAACAATTTATGGGGATCTATCATTTCAAGTTTTCTTATGGTCTTAATCCTAGGACCTGTGGATTATGAGCCCACAAACTCAACTCATCCATGATTCCATTGAAAGATGAACAACCCTGTGGTATACATGTAACATTAATTCATAAAAAAAGTCAACGAATTTATGCATCAAGACATCAATGCATCAAATCACCATGCACACACATAAAAGCATAAGGTAGAAATAAAATTTCATTAATTAAACCCACTAAACTATTACATAACATCTTCAGTTCCTTAGATGCCCATATCTTCATTCTAATGGCCGCGTTTTTTAAATGCCCAAAGGCTACAATTTATAGAGGAAATTGCAATATTGTGGATCATTTCAAGATCCATGATCTTATCCATAAATCTCTCAACATGATCCTCTCCATAAAGTTCTCAACATGATATTTGTCACAATGCTCTCAACATAATCCCTAAGATCCCTCACAGATATGATTTTTCAATTTTTTTAACAAATCCCTTTCCTTTTTATGTGTTTTTCTCATTTTATCCTTCTAGAAGTCATTTTTGATAATTTTTTTAGAGCATGGGTCAATGCTCCTGCATCATTAACCCTAATTTGGTAGAGGTACATATAAACATTCTTCATTTTATGATAACACAATTGTAAGCCAAAAATGCAAGTTAAATCCTTGTAGGTCATGTGAATCTTTGTATTTAGATATCTTACACCTATTGTGGTTGCCCATGGTTGGTATTTTTGGTTCCTGATCTTAGCTCGTTCCTTTTTGTATAGAATTGGAGGACTTGGAGTAGGTCACATTAGACTTATGGTTCATGAAAGCATCTAGTTTTGTAGGCATGATCATAGTTGTAGGGTCCTATCTATCCCATGTCATATGCACCTATGTCTTACCACATGGTCATGTGTCATAAAGTATGTTTGCATCCTTGACATTTGTGAATTATTTATTAGCTAGTTCTCAACATGGAAATATCACAAATTTAGCTGATCATGTTTCTAGAGGAAGTGCATGTTTCCTAATGCAGGTGGTATCAAAAGTTAAAAATTTAGCTTGGTCTCAAAATTCCCCAATTAAAATGTAGATGAAATGACATGCAATTTTTTCCCCCAAAAGGTGAAGGCACAATCCAGAAAATGCAGTCAAAGGTGGTTTAGTAACATATGGGGATTCTTGGTGGAAAAATAGGACCAAATATTGGTCAAATGAGACATTCCTCATGTCAAAATTTGTCTATAAAATTGGTTGGATAAACCTAGATGGCAGAACCCTCATTTTCTATAGGGCATTGGAGATATACTCTCTATGCATGATGATATCCTCATTTTATACCACATGGAGGTAAAATGATGGAACAAAGGTAAAAATATCCATTAGGGCTAGTGGAGAATTAAAGATTGTCAAATCCAAAGTCTGGTCAAGTTTCCAAGTCAAAAGAGCCTAAAGTGTTGAAGATCCGGCTAGATGGGCCAAATTTACCCTTTTTACTAGTTATTGGATGTCAAAAGGGAAACATTGAGGTGGTTAACGGGGAAAATGGACCATTGGACCATTGTGTGGACAAAATTATAATCATTTCAAAGTCGCATAAACATTATCTCCACCAAATCAAACTTCCATGGAATAAGTCAAGTTTCAAAGGACGAAGTCAAGCCAATGAATGTGGTTGTCAGGTCATCTTGAGTTGGATATTGGGCATTCAGAGACTAGTATTATCCCTCTTTTTTCTATCCGAGGTCAAAAAAAATGGAATGCTACACTTTTAAGGGTAAAACATGCCAATTCAAACTCTCCTTTGTGGAAAATCATTTCAATAGATTTTGTTTTATTGAATTTACTTAGTCTTCAAGTTATGGATGATAAGAAAAAGTACTTTTTTGGGAAGTGAGATCCAACTTGTCATTACTAAAGAAAGTTATAAATGAATAGTCCTTCCTCTCATTCTAGTTGTTTTTGAACTGTGAGAGAAAATTCCATTCTTGAACTCTTATTTTAAAAACATATTTGTATAATCTATGGGTTGGTTTTTTCTATTCCACTTTTTCTTAGATTTTGTCGTAATAGTTTTAAATAAGATAAACACATGTATTTATAGGTTACCCAAAGGTTGAAGGGATGATTCGTTCAAGGGATACATAGTCATCCAAAGGGAATAATCAAGGCACTAGTCTTTTCTATTTCCCTTGGTGGAAGTTGAATATGTCTTCTACCCCACAATCAACCCAAATATTGGAGGCATTTCACTAGAAATCACTCCTATTTGGATCCAAAGGCTTGTGAAGTATTTTAGACAAAGGTGGTGGGGGGGGGGAGGGGGGGCGGGTGTCACATTCTTCTCAATTATAAAATCCTATCTATTGTCCAAAGTGCAAGGCCAATGTAAGAGTGGTTGTGATTCACAAACGAGCACTTGAGGGGTAAAATTTTGGCCAAGCAAAGCATATTTCAAAAACCATCATTTCTAAAATTCAAAATAATTTTTATTTTATTTTTTATATAAAAAAAATATTTAGTATCTTGCTTTCATTCATATTTTTATCTCACATATTCATGAGTTATATTGAGCTAATTTTGTAGATTTGCATTATTTTACATGCATATATATAACAGATTCAATAAAATCCAAGGTACAAGGACCTTCTCCAAGTAAGTATTCATGATTAATCCCTTGTATTAGTTTCTAGATTTATTATTCAAGTTTACAACATCATTTTGGTAATAGTTTCAACTTAATCCATCCGTTAGAAGTTTTAATTACAAGCTATTTTAGGGCTTTCACCTAGTGGTAATTTGTACCCTAGATCTTTGCAATAAGTTTCCAGTTTTCTAGAAACACAATTTTGTTGCAAATTTGAAGCTTAGGAAGGATTAAATTGAATTTGTTTTCTTTCCTAGTTCTCCCACCCCTAGATTACCAATATAAATAGTACATACAATTTTGGGTGCCCTTGAAAGGGAGTTTATTTCTTGTTTTTGTGTTTTCTCTTTCATATTTGCAGTCAGAGAAAAGTGATAAGAAATACACATGAAAACCCCTTACCAAAGGTATATATGAAGGGAAACACATATATTTGCTAAGAATATTAAATTTTTATTCATTCAAGTTATTTACATGCTTATTATCTTCAATTTTGAGTAAATTTCATTGTCGATGTGTATTAATTTTATCTATAATAAACATTTCTATATTAGTTAAATAATTTATAACTAAATCCTCTTTTCACCCAAGATCCCATTCAAGGCGTTAGTCTACTAATTATTGGGTGAAACATCTATTATAGGGAATCCTCCCATAGCCATTCAATTAGGAGTAGGGATTAAACAGAAGGGACTTGTGATGAAGTGACATTAGGAACATGTCTTGAGTGTACCATCTTAGCATCTTGCAGGGACCTTGGAAATCCTACTAGTTTGAGTGGTAGAATATCCAATTAATAACTAGGATAGGGTTCCCAAGTACTTGTAGATTTTGGATATCCTTAGAAATTTCATTTCTGAGTAATGAAAAAAGAGCATTATAACCACCCATATCATTTGTAACTATCTGAATACTATCCTTTTGAAGAAAATTATGATGGTTTGGGATAAATAAAGAAAAATCAGTCCTGCAACAATGGCCCTTTAACTAACTTACTTTATCAAAGAATCACCATGGATAGAACTTATCAAAGCATGGACCTTTATATTGATAACGATCTAGGGGGGAATTCTTCCCTTCAAATGAATTAAATGTGGTATGGCTCATACAACCACCAAGAATGGATTTGTATACTTTACTTCTAATATGATTTCATTGTAAGCGAGATAAATACTCCATGTAGTCACCAAGTTGATCACCTGAAACTTCTTCAAATTCCACTACTCTATAAAGGATTTTTAACACTCTTTAATCATTTACTAATCCCATAGGAAAGACAAATTCAATTACAATTCCATTTGATGCCAAACTTCATATTTTAAAAGATAATTTACAAATATATGAGAAGGATCTTCCTCAGCTACATGAGATAATTAAAAAATCCCTCGGCTCTTAAAACCCTTATAAATCACCCTAATCCATATTAATACTAGATATTGAATGATTAGCCAAAATAATAGAATACTTTTTAATGTTGGTTTATATTTTCATAATTATTTATATCGCCATTTACTCACCAATTTCTCATTTGTTTCATAGAGTTATATCCTATATTTGCAATATATATCCATCTTGATGAGTTATAGACTAAAACCAAATCATATTCTTGAATCCCTATCTAAATTTTAACATAGGATAATTTTTCAATTTATTAAACCCAATGATCATGAAAAATATCATCCAAATGTAAGTCCTTCACTATAAGTTAGCCTTGCTGCCATATAGTGGTTGAGTTTTCCTTCATGATTTTATTGAAGGTACAAATCCCCATCTCCTATAAATTCAATACCAAGGAATCTAGAAGAAATATATTTTGATTACAATGAGAAATATAATATTTATCTATTTGGACCCTATTACCAAACCTAACCTACCAAGCGAAGTGAGGTCATACAATCAAGAAATCCTAAGAGATTTGTTTCCATTTATCAAAATAATTAGATGGGGTATTGTGGAAATTACAAATCCAATCCCATAAAGTTCTTGGGGATATATATTTGGAAAAAAATTATCCCTCCATAAACTTTTTCTAGTTATGAATACCTACAATGAATTTTCTACAGATACCTTCCTAAAACCATAAATATTTTTAAGATCCCACCCACCTTTATCCCGAGGAAGAGTTAGGTATGTTCAAATAACAAGGTGAAAAACATATTCTTGATCTAGTCAAAATACTTTTTGGGATAAGTTTCATCAAAAGGGGTGGCCTTTGAGGCAAACTTAATAAGTATGAGATGTTCCCCTCTTAAAAGAAATTGATTACAACATAAATAAATATGACTCCCCTCTTTTTCTTAAAAACCATTTCTAATCCATAATGTAACATATATAACGTTTGAATAATATCCCAAGTGTTTTAATCCCTCATTCAAGGAAAATATTAGAAACCAAATATCTCCACCACTTATCTCTCATCATTATCTAGAAGGTTTGAAAGTAAATAGTTGGTTTCTCCAAATTCACTACCATCCCTTGAGCTCCAAAAAATGTATTTATGAATTCACTAAAATAAAATTCTTTAGTAGTTTTAAAGCAACATAAGATAATTATAGCATCCACAAATATTGTATGTGTGAGAAATAAATCTCTTCCCAACCATATCCCACTAATATGATGGGAATGTATAGCTTTTATTATTAATATATTCGGTCCCTCTCCAACTAGTAGAAATTAATATGGAGAAAGGGGGCACCCTTTTCGAAGACCCCTCAATGGCCTAGAGAAATTCAATCTAGCTGCAATAATTAAAAATAAGAGTGACAAGGATAGAACACACCCCATTATCCACTCAACCATTTGTAAATTAAACCCAATATGTAATAACATAAATTTTAGGGTTCATGAAACATGGTCATAAGCTTTAGATAGATCCATCTTAAAAACCATAATGGGTTTACCCTCCATTTTAATCGAATGAACACCTTCTTATGTTGGCCTTATTACTTCATGCATCAATCTACCCCTCATAAATCCAAGTTGCTCCATGGAGATAATTTTAGAGAGCATAAATTTCAAGTGCACAACAATAATATTTGTTGGAAATAATACTGAGAGGGGGGGTGAATCAGTATTATCAGATCAATAAAACCTTTTCAATTTCATACTCAGAAACATATACGCGACTTCAGTTAAGTGAACCCGCGTGTACACGCGACTGTGTCTAAAGCAACTAGCGTATATGCAGATATCTTATGATTCAGTTAATCTTATCTTCAGTAAATGCATCAGAACATTATTAAGCAATTTAGCAGTAAACAGGTGCAGTATAACAGAACAGAACATCACACAAGAGCCACACACATGAACACCATGATATAAGGTGGAAACCCAATGTGGGTGAAAACCACCTGCTGCAATTCGTCTCTTTCTTCTTTAATGAGAAACTTCTTTTACAATATACTGGTGCAGTCCTTTACCAGTATGCAGGCTACAACCTGCAGAGGGCTACAACCCTCTCTCTCGTTTTCCAACTACTTTTGGAAGGGAGCTACAACCCCCTCAGCTCTTGTACTAGCTGATCCATTTACTAGTACGTAGGTGCTGACCCTACAACCTTCAGGGACCACGTTTCATCAATTTTCAGACTGGATCCAAGAGTACAAAGCAAACATTACCGCAATACAATCATCAACTTATACTTGCATCAAAATTCATTAAACAACCCAATACCGAATCACTGAAACCCTGTCATCAAGAACACAGAACCCAAACCAGAATCTAGAACTCTGCAACAACCACCAGAATCAGCAACAACCTGAAATATCAACCCTTATTATGCATACGCTACTTCACTGTACCAAAACCGCGTGTATACGCGCTTTCTCCAAAGGCAACCCGCGTGCAGATCTAGAAATGATTACTTCTGCCTTTGCTGTCAGATCCGACCCTTGTCAAGCGTCCCGAACAGATAACCAGCAATACCAGATCCTCTCACTGCGTCAGACACCCACACACACTTACTCTTTGCCTAGTGATCTTCTCCTTATATAGCCTTAGGCCTTGTTCAATACCAAGAGCCAAAACCATAGAAACACAATACCATCAACTTCAAAACTAGGGATCGACACGCCCGTCGAGATACAATGGTCCGAAACCATAGGCACAACTTCCAAGGACTAACCGCCATGGACCAAAGGTACGTTTCCACATACACGCGCTTTTTCGGAAGCCAACCTGCGTGTACACGCTGATTCGCCTTGATGAACCTGCGTATATCTCTTTCTTGTCCTGCTGTACTGAGATCTGTCCATTAGTTAAGTTGTCATCACCTGTACCAGTCTCTGAGCACCTGTACCAACCTCTGAGTGAGTTGCCATCAAGGACAACACTTGAATCATAATGCCAACAATCTCCCCCTTTGGACTTGATGGCAACCACCACACCAAGTCACTCTCCCCCTTTGACATCAAGGGCAAAGGGTGGACCAAGATATTCTCTTCCTTGGTATACCTTCTGCTGTCCATACTGCTGTCCATACTCCCCCTGAGTACATGCTGAAATCTCCAACTATGCTCCCCCTTTGTGTATGCCAAAGTGTACCAATCTATCCATCCTGCTCTTGCTGAATTGTGCTGTTCATGCTCCCCTTGACTGTAGGCAAGATCTGCAAAAGATGTTCTTCAAGAAGAACAAGGACTTATACATTATAGAAGACCTTCCTATCACCAAAAGACTCAACATACATTCATCATTCATCACAGGCATAGTGGGGAAACCAACATAGGCCGTTACATGACCTTGACACCATAAGAGAGATATCACAAGAGATACATGACATAGAGACGAAATATCTAGACCAAGACTTATGAAAGCCACCAACAGCATCATGATATAAGCATCAGCCTGCAATACCATTCCTAAACAGTAAGATGTATCATTTATCTTCATAGACTTTATCAACAACTTCTAACCATAATGCCAACAATGCATTATTTGAAGAATATTCTCCCCCTGAGTGTGAGCCAACCATGTCTAAACCATTTCCTGAGTCTGTTCTGCTGCCCTTTCTCCATATAACCATCTGTTCTGCTGCCCTTTCTCCATATACGCGACTTTGCAGCATGTAACTCGCGTATATACGCGACTTGTCTTCATTATATCAGCGTATGCAGGATGGAATACTGAATTTCATCACTTTCAGATTCCCCTGTGTCTGTTATGTCAGCGGTCTGAGTTATCCCACACCTTTCTGTCTCTGTCTTCTTCAATTCCTGCAACTGTGATGATGTATGGTCCCCTTGTCTTGAATTTTGAAATCTGCTTCTGCATTCCCTTGCTTTATGCCCATAGTTGTTGCATGTATAACATCTTATATTTTTCATGTTCCTTTTATCACAATCAATTGCTTTGTGTCCATATGCATTACAGGCAAAGCAATACCCTCTGAAATACCTGGGATGAGATGATCTTTCTTGAACCATTCTACTTCTGCATCTGGCTGCAACATGTCCAAGATTATGACATACATAACATTCAACTTTATTCAGCGGAGGAAATAATCGTCTATCACGTCCATAGTTAGGAGTAAAGGATCTTCCTTGAGGAATTTCTTTTCTTGGTTGTTCCTTGAGCATTTCAGATTTCTCATTAGAGTTTCTTGTCTCACCTTGTGAACTAGATTCACCTTCAACATATTCATGAAAACCAAGACCAGTCTTGATAGCAGGAGATCTTTGACTATTAAGAATATCATCCAAGACTTTAGAACTATCTTGAAATCGTAAAAGCTTATCCTTTTCTTCTAGTTTACCTTTCAAGATATTTACCTCAACTTGATGTTGTTCTTCCTTTTTCAGATACTGCTTCCTTAGGTCTTCTTCAACTTTTCTCCCTTCTTCTACTTGTCGCTTTAGTTTGATCACTTCATGTTCTTGATCTTCAAGATCTTCTTTTAGAGAGAGGATCTTTGATTCAAGTCTCTGAATAGTTGTGCTCTGATCTTTTGCTATATCCTGCAATTTCTCCCTTACCCTGGTTTCTGTTTCCAATAGTTCTTTTAATTTGGCAGCTTCTTCAGTTTCTGCATTCTTCTCTTCATGTGCCATGAGACTTTTAATATCCTCGCTATCATTGGATGAAGCATTCTTCTTCTTGTGCGCCATGAGACTTCTAATATCTTCACTATCATTAAATGAACTTTTAATGTGGGAATAATAGCTTCTACCATCTTCTTCATATATCCTTTCTTTGTTATGAGGACATCTAGCAGCATAGTGACCAACTCTACCACATAGAAAACATTTGAAAGGCAACTTATCTTTGAACCGTCCAGTTCCCCGTTCAAGATTCTTGACAAAATTTACCTCATCTTCTTCCTCTGACACTTCGAATGCGGCCTCTGGTGGTACCTCTAGTCGCATTTCAAAAGCAGTTAAGATCCCGTGAAGCTGTGACATGGTAAGTTTTCGCACATTCTCCTTTTCTTCTACGGCAGATACTTTAGAATCAAATTTAGTAGACAGAGATCTCAAAACCTTTTGAACTAAGACAACTTCCTCAAATTCTTCACCCAGATCCCTCATACAATTCACAATCTCATCCATACGCAAGAAATAATTAGCTACGCTTTCATTACTTCGCATCTTAAGAGTTTCATACCGGATTCTGAGAGTTTGAAGCTTTGCTATTTTTACCAGATCATCTCCTTCGTAGCTTGTAACGATTTTGTCCCATATTTCCTTAGCTGATTTGAGATGCATGATCTTCATAAATTCTGATTGAGTCAAAGTACCCAATAGGACATTAACTACTTTGGCATTGAGCTCATATTGCTTTTTCTCTGCTGGATCTGTAGGAGTTGCTGATGGGAATTTGTATCCTCCTTCTATGAGTCCCCAAACTTCTGCTCCAAGAGACTGTAAATATGCAGTGGTTCTTATCTTCCAGTGAGTAAAATTGTTCCCGTCAAAGACTGGTGGCCTGATGTGTGCCTCTCTTTCTGGATTAGCCATTTTGATGGATCTTTTCCTTCAAGCGATCAAGCTTCCTCTGAAGGACCTGCTCTGATACCAATTGTTGGAAATAATACTGAGAGGGGGGGTGAATCAGTATTATCAGATCAATAAAACCTTTTCAATTTCATACTCAGAAACATATACGCGACTTCAGTTAAGTGAACCCGCGTGTACACGCGACTGTGTCTAAAGCAACTAGCGTATATGCAGATATCTTATGATTCAGTTAATCTTATCTTCAGTAAATGCATCAGAACATTATTAAGCAATTTAGCAGTAAACAGGTGCAGTATAACAGAACAGAACATCACACAAGAGCCACACACATGAACACCATGATATAAGGTGGAAACCCAATGTGGGTGAAAACCACCTGCTGCAATTCGTCTCTTTCTTCTTTAATGAGAAACTTCTTTTACAATATACTGGTGCAGTCCTTTACCAGTATGCAGGCTACAACCTGCAGAGGGCTACAACCCTCTCTCTCGTTTTCCAACTACTTTTGGAAGGGAGCTACAACCCCCTCAGCTCTTGTACTAGCTGATCCATTTACTAGTACGTAGGTGCTGACCCTACAACCTTCAGGGACCACGTTTCATCAATTTTCAGACTGGATCCAAGAGTACAAAGCAAACATTACCGCAATACAATCATCAACTTATACTTGCATCAAAATTCATTAAACAACCCAATACCGAATCACTGAAACCCTGTCATCAAGAACACAGAACCCAAACCAGAATCTAGAACTCTGCAACAACCACCAGAATCAGCAACAACCTGAAATATCAACCCTTATTATGCATACGCTACTTCACTGTACCAAAACCGCGTGTATACGCGCTTTCTCCAAAGGCAACCCGCGTGCAGATCTAGAAATGATTACTTCTGCCTTTGCTGTCAGATCCGACCCTTGTCAAGCGTCCCGAACAGATAACCAGCAATACCAGATCCTCTCACTGTGTCAGACACCCACACACACTTACTCTTTGCCTAGTGATCTTCTCCTTATATAGCCTTAGGCCTTGTTCAATACCAAGAGCCAAAACCATAGAAACACAATACCATCAACTTCAAAACTAGGGATCGACACGCCCGTCGAGATACAATGGTCCGAAACCATAGGCACAACTTCCAAGGACTAACCGCCATGGACCAAAGGTACGTTTCCACATACACGCGCTTTTTCGGAAGCCAACCTGCGTGTACACGCTGATTCGCCTTGCTGAACCTGCGTATATCTCTTTCTTGTCCTGCTGTACTGAGATCTGTCCATTAGTTAAGTTGTCATCACCTGTACCAGTCTCTGAGCACCTGTACCAACCTCTGAGTGAGTTGCCATCAAGGACAACACTTGAATCATAATGCCAACAATATTCACCCTAATATTATAGATACAGTTACACAACAAGATATGTTAGAAATCCTCAAATTTCCTATGGAAATGAACCCTAGGTATAAGTGATGTAAATTTGGAGTTGAAACTATTTGGAATCCACTTAGAAAGTTTAACTTGTTCTATGATACATAAAATATCATCTCCCACAATGTCATAGGAATATTCAAAAGACTCTACTATCCAACCATCGAGGCTTGGGTTCTTTATTTTTTAAAAAGTTTTGATGATTTCCAACAACTAAGTCATAGGCTGAAAGAAAACCTTGTTCCCCTCTTCATCCACAAATTTGGGAAAGGTTTCCAACACCTTCAACATAAAACCAATGTCTTCAAGGATTGGAGCCTAAGAAAATTGAATAAAATGATTGAATCCCAGAATCCTTAAGGGCCTCACAACCTCTTACGAATGACTTTCATCATCAAACAAGTCACAAATTGTGTTGAAATTCTTCTTGTGGTTAGAAAAATTCTAAAAATATTTCATGTTTCGGTCGTTAGATTCAATCCATAGACCCTATTTTTTAACCTCCATTCCCTTTCGTCATCTAGCAAGAACTTAACCCGATGCTTCTCTAAAGTTATCAAATGAAACATTTGTTTTGTAGAAATTCCTCCACTCAAATCAATGGAAGAAAATTCTACCTTCATCGATAGTAACTAAATATATATTTTCTCCCTACGGACTCTATCCCAACAAACCATCTTCTCCTTAAGAGTTTTCAAATTTTGAGTTAGTTGTACAACCTTACAATGTGCATAGTGCTAGGCTATATTTTTTTCAAAAATAATTCTTGTTAGTGAATCATATATTATAAATGTTGATGTGAACCCTATAAAAACCAATACTCCATATTCTCGTTTATGATCACACCATTGACATTACCAAATTGTTGAAAATTTTGGTTCCTTTACTTCCATGGGGGATTTGTATTCATTTTAGAATTTGGTGAGCAAGTACCAGATTTTATTTATTTTTACATGATAATGATGTATCCTTGGTGGATAAGAGATTAATTACATTGATTATTATCCCCTAATTTACATTTTCATTGGTTTACAATTGAAAATTAGCCTTAGCTTGATTGTTTTTTCTTTTTGAAAAATTTCCATTAGTACAACCTTGGGTTTCAACTTGCACTAATTATTGGTGCTTATATAGGTTGCACCAGTAAGTGGTATTCTAATTCAATCTAAATTCACTCAATAGATATCTTTAAACATGAGACATTTTCATTTTACCTAGTTCAATAATGAATATATAGATGCACTAAGAGAAGTGCTCCTAATAATATTAGGTATAGTATAAAAATTAAGTAACAATGCCAAGGAGCAGTTGTACATAGATCAATAAATAAGCATACCAAAGTGGCTTGGAGTAACTAATAGTACTTATATATAGATTGCACTAGCATACAATGATTTTAGAAATTTTAAGTGCATTGAACAATTATAAAGTTAAGCATATGAATTTTTCATGTTCCCTAATGTGCTAATGAATGTATGAATGCACCAGGAGTAGTTCCACCTATAAGATTTGGTGCATCACAAATTCTTGGAAAAAATTCCAAAATACGGTGGTATGTAAACTAATAACTAAGTACACTATACTAATATGTTGTTTTTCATTTACAGTGCCCCATAACTATCGGTACACAAGAAAATACTTTAGTGCACCAAATATGGTGAATTTATGGAAATATAGGGCAGTAATATTCAAATCACATGAATAACTTATAATATTTTTAAATCTTATTGGATTAATTAGTGCATGGAACATTTAGTAACAACATCATTACTATCATGTTATTATAAAAGGGGCATATCATAGGTGTTAGTGTGTTTTTGTCGTTGCTACACCACCCTCCAAATTTTGGCCTATATTCAAAATTTGGAGCCTCCTTTAACTATGTGAGTTGTCATTTCTAGTAACAAAAGACATTCCATGCTTGTTATCTAAGTTTCCATGTCCCTTTGTGAAGAAAATCCAAGTTTTGTCTTTTGGTAAGGGAAGTGTCGCACTTTATGGAAGAGAGTTACAGTGCATATTGAAGAGGAAACTTTGGTACTAATGGGTACTATCTATCATAGAGACATGTATTAGACTCATTCCCAAAGTTCTGTGCAATATCTGATTATCATCATCACTTGTGTCGCAAAGTGTATCATATGTGTTGCACTTGGAGGTAAGTGTCGTTTTTTTTCATTTAAATGGGTACATGTTGATTTTCGGTGTTAAGTGTTTCATTGTTGTGTGGTAATTGTTTATGAGTGTGTGATCATGTTCAAGTCATGTTCTGGTTTCATCTCTACCTCATTGGTCCCACACTTAGTCAATCTCTAAAGTGACCCTTGCTCGACCAACCACTCTTTAACTTTCCTCCAAGGATTGCGCCTTGCACAATCATAATACCTAGTTTCTACTTCTTATCCATCAAAACTACACAAATTCTCTCTCCTAGCAAGTCTTCCACTGCGAACTTCATAGTCTCAGTTAATAGTTAGGACTCATTATCTCCCTAACCTATGAAACTACACAATCTTATGGCTCAGTCTTCCCTGAAATGCAAATTGTGCAACCATAGTGAGAAATCTTGCCTTGGTATGTCACTATCTCCTTCAATTACACAATTCTATCTTCAAGTACCTTAGCCACTACACATTGCACAATAATAGTCACTAGACTCCACTTCCTCTTGGAACTACACATTGCACAATCCTTGAGCCTCCTCCTCAATCCTGCACTCAGTCTTGGGTCCAATCAGTGAATTGCATGAAGAAGTTAGACTAGGATATTTTTAGCCTTATGTCAACTTGTCATGAGTGAATTTCATCTGCAGGTACTATATCTTAACATGACAAGATTGTGTTTAAGGAGGATGCCAAGGAGACCATGCAAGAAGACACTTGTGAAGATGGAAAGAAAAATATGATCATCATGCAAGGTGATGAAGGGACACTAGATCATGATAAAATATGGAAGATCAAGGTCACATGAAAGACTCCATATCATCTAGCCATTTGGAGGAGTAATATAAAGTACATGAAAAACTTATCTTGAAGATACAAAGATGACAACAAGAAGAGAACCTTGGCATGAACACTATACAATGAAGTCCATGTCATCAATTCCAAGTCATGACTTATCCAAGTGTCATATGGAGAGTCATATTTGTCATTATGTTTTCCACATCGTTGTGGATGTAATTATGTAATTTTCAAAAAATGAGAAATGTAAAGAGCGCAGAAGTCCAAAGGTCACTCATAGAATGTGAAAATTCATGTAAAAATCCAAAGGTCTCATAGGAGTTTCAAAAAATCACATGGAAGCCCAAGAGTCACAAGGGAAGTTAAAGAGTCACAAGGGAGTTACCTCATTTGTTATATATAGACCCTCATAGCTCAAGCAAAGGACTTTTCACCTTGGCTTCTCAAGCTAGGAAATAGGAGAGAAGAATAGGATTTTGAGAAGCAAGTAGATGCTTAATGTTCCACTATTAGAACAAGTGTTGTATCATTGTAATGGTGTACCTTGGAACTTTCACTCAATAATTAAAAGATCTTGGAGCTGGCATACTTTTCATGTATATGTTGTGAATGATTGTGAGACTATTCTTTCATTGTTTGTTGTATATGTGTATATTAATATATACTAATGAAAATGAACTAATTCATTGACTTTAATATGCATGTTTGAATCATGTGTCTTTTTCTTTTCATGATTGTGGTTTCTTTGTGAAATATTTCACAAGATTACTAATGATTCTTTTAGATATATGTGTGTGCCTTTATTAGGATAGTACTATTAGTTTTCTCTTAAAAACTCACTTTCATTTTCGTTTTATGAAAGAACCATTATACACTTTATAATTTAATAGGTCACAAGGATAACATAATTTTTATCTCGAAAGTGCATGTGTTTCTCTTGTGTTGCTTATTGTAGTCAAGGAAAGTTTTTAATATAATGGTAACCAAGAATACTTTCCAGTTGGGACTCGTACTCCAAATTGTGTGAGGTCTAATTGAGACTTCATATCAGGGAGACCCCTTGTTGTTGGTGGCTTCCAACACCGACAACACGTGCTTATGAATTTTTAGTGTGTTATTAATGGTGTATTATTTAAAATGTGTGCACTATTTAGTTTTATACAGGCTTGATGTAAAATAATTTTATATAATATTTAATAAATATTAAAAATGGTAATTTAGTATAGTTGTTTGTTTGATAGGAATAATTAACTAATTATATTTATATGTGAATTAGGAATAACAACAACAACAATAGGCCAACTAAAACCTCCTTTTGTGCATATATGGGAGGCATGATATGGGGAAATGGATATACTCCCTCATCTTGTTGCACCTCAAACTCATATTCTTTTGAGGGATGTTGGCCTCATCAATTGTTATGAGGCTAAGTTCCCTAGAGAACACACACTTATTGTGTAGTTGATTTTTCACTAGAATAATGGTAGGCATTCTTTTAAGGTTGGTCCAGATTTGTGATACCAACCCACATAGGAGGCTTTTAGTTTCATCACTAAGCTATCTAGGAGGGGTGATTATTTCCCCATTTCCTTGATACGTCCTTTTACATTGTAGGAAAGTGTTAGTTGAAATATGTGTAGAGATATGTTAGTGTGAAAATCATTGATGCTAGTGACTTTTAGGTTTCTAAAGACCAATTGAGATTACATTATTTTGGAGTCGATAAGTTTAGGTGCTTGTGCCTTATCATTATGGTACTAGTAAACCATACTACTAATGTGAAACACATTAATTTACTTATGATATATTAATTAGATAGTTTATTTTATAGGTTTGGAATGATTAGGTGCTCTATCCTTTTATGATAATTTTGTATTGCTATGGATTGTTATCATAATGTGTTTGAGGGGGGAATATCTTCCAACCTACTTCAAATATATTTAATTTATTTTTTGAGAAGTTTATGGTAACTCAACATACATTTTACCACAACCCTCTTAGGTCAATAATTTGTGTATGAATATATGTGGGGTAGACGTCTTCAAAGAGGAAGCAACTAAAGTACCCATGTAGGTTAGTGGGTGCAAAGGTTTTGGCTTTCTTAGATAACGAGGATGATCACATCCTTGATATTGTACAATATCCATATGTAGGGATGGATTCTAAAGGATTTATGAATATTCAATTTACTCAATCCAATCCATTAGACATGAGAGATTATATTTTTGTTTTCTTTTGATTATTTTAGTTGCATTTTTTTAGTCTCATTCAATGCCAATGTAATTTATTATAAAAAAAATTTAGTTACATAATTATTATTATATAATATATTACATATATTATCTTTTACACTAGTGAGAGGCCTCCCTAGACCAATGAAAACATGGTTGAGCTTTATAAATCACCTTAAGTGCATAAACCCAACATTACAAAAATACCATATTATAGATTTCATTACCAGGTCATAAATTGAGTGTGTATACTAATGTTTGTATTTGAATTGGAATTAGTGCAACCTCAAGTGATTATGTAGGACTCTGAACTTACAAATATATGCATGATTATTTCCTATGATATGACATTATTGATGTGTCATATTATTAGCATCCCAATCCTGATTTAGAGGGTGAGAGCCAAGGAGAAATGAGATGCAAAATATGTTCATTCATATTATTCATGCACTTAATTTTAAGATTATGATATGTTTGAGGATACTCCTCCTCCACCATTTCCTCCCCCTCCTCTTCCACCCATGTCACTGGTTTCACTAACCACCATTCCATTGAATAATATACCTATTGCAATAAATATAGATTATATAAAGAATGTGTTCTTATTGATTGATCCAAGTGGATATTGGTGGCCACCCGCTTATTACACTTGGACCCCCAACATTGTTTCTTTATGTTTCCTTATTTGTAGTACAATTTACTATTTTTGGCAGTTTTTCAAATCTTGAACTTCTAGAACAGTTTTGAAGCCCTAAATGACATTTTTTTTTAAATGGGAAAAATTCAAACTTATAATAGGGGTTTGTTGTCAAAAGTTGTATTCCTTGGATATATATTTCTAACTAGGTATCATACTCTTCAAACAAATATCATATTCCAAAGTTACAACCATGGGAAGTTGATGTACAACTAACCCCAATGGGGCCCACAAAATTTTGGCACTTCATTTCCTAGGGTTAGGTTTTTGGATGTTTCTAGTTTTCCCTTGTCTCTCAATAATAAGAAGGAATTTGAGCCTCATTGTAACATAGTTCAAAGGCAAGAATGTGCCACATATTTTCTCAGAGATAAGATACCATTGCATGAGCTCATTTATTTCCATTATGCATGTAAAACAATTCAGTATTTTTTATTAATGAATTGAAGTTTAGTTTTTTGTTGTAGCTCTATGTTTATTTTTGAATATGTATTTCATTTCATTGTTGCATAAATTTGGATCAGTGGTATCAGAGTGGTATACTCTTTATCTGCTTTTTTGTGCATGTCTTAAATGAGATTGGGGTATAAGGAGTTAGGAATTGAATGAGTTGATCCTTTGCAAGACCGGCCTCGCAAACCCTGACGACCTGCCATGGTGGAGAAAAAGAAAGACAAGGGAGCATGAGATCCTTTCAAATATTTCCCGAAGAAGCCCTCGAGCGACAAAGGAATGAGATGATGGATAACTTTTCTCAAGTCCTTCAATGGGTATCAATGGGCGATGCATCTTCATCTAGAAACCACCTAAGAGGTGCCACCCCCTTCAAGGTACAAGTTAACTTCAACATTCTTATATTTAAAGGCCATATAGATGAAAATTCCATAGATAAATGGTTGAATATGCTAGAAGGATATTTTTCAGGCCATAATTTTTCCAATAGGGAAAAGATTATTATTGCACTCGTCAATGCTACCCCCCATCTCAAGGACTGGTAGGAAACCTACTGTGAGTAGAGGGATGAGAATGAACCCTCACTATTTTCAGCTACACCCACTTGTAATTCTTTCCAAGATGCCATCAAGGAACAATATTACCATGTCAGAAGTTATGAAGATAAGTACATAAAATGGACCACGTTGCGGCAAGGAAGGGACCAAGACATGCCATAGTTAAACAATATTTTTCATACCCTTCACACGCAGTTGGGTATAAAATATTCCAAGCATCAAGATAGAGAATAAATTTAAATAGAAGAAGCGATACTTTGCATCTGGGAATATGAAGCAAGGAAAGGCACCCCCAAACCACTGAGCAAAGGACAAAGCCAAGGTCAGGTGACCCTGGATTACACATCGAAGCCACAAGCAAAGAAAAACACCACAAAGATAAAGAAGGACATAGGAAAGTGGTGTGAGTTCCCTAAGATCCCCACTCATAACACAAATGAGTGTCTTGCCAAGCAGGGAGTTGTGGCCAAGTTGAAAGCTTTAGATTCAAATGCATGTTATGACTCTGAGTCGCAACACAACAAGGGGACCAACAAGGGGAAGAATATTATCAATGTAGATACCAATGCCATTGTGGCCATCACCAAGGCCTTAAATATTGAGCTCGAAGATCCAAAGGAGGGGGAGCATCTCTTCCACTCACATATGTGGGTGAAGGGTTCTTCACTATAGTTCATTATTAACAGTGAAATCTCATCTTAGTTGAGGTTGTGAAGAGGTTGGGCCTATTGAAAACACCACGTCCATAACCATACACCATCAAATGGCTCCACCAAGGGAGAGATCTTTGCATCATCAAGTAGTGCCACCTGCCCTATAACATCAAGCCCTTCATGGATGACATACTGTGTTATGTTGCCCCTCTTGAAGTTGTGATGTATTATTAGGCCAACCATACTTGTGGAAGCGTCATGCTATGTATGAGTCTAAGCTAAGTACTATTACTATCACTTTGGGAAATAAGCTATGCAGGATACTGAAGGTAGCCATGCCTATGCCTATTTCTTTCATCTCTGCTAAGCAAATCAGCAAGATCATCTCCCAGATTGGGAAATTTGTTTTATTTTTATTTCATGATCAGAATAAGGAGAAGATCATGGCCACATCCATGTCTCCTGGGAAGGGTTTCTCCACTTATCATAAGTAGGTGGATAAGGTCGTGGAAGATTATAGGGACATATTCTCCTCACCCACATGGGTACGTCTGCACTGGTAGGTTAAGCATTCAATCAACCTAACCCCTGTATCACCTCTACCCAATGGGTCAATATACTGTAGCTATATTATGGGAAATGAAGAAATTAAGCGTTAGATCTAGGAGTTGCTGCAAAAAGGGCACATCTGACCAAGTTCTTCACCTTATGGGAGCTTCATCGCACTTTTATAGAAGAAGGATGGGACCTGGAGACTCTACATTGACTATCAGACACTAAATAAAATTATTGTCATGAAAAGGTATCCAATCCAAAGGATTGATGACCATCTTGACCAGCTCAAGGAGGTCAAGTACTTCAACAATATCAACTTGAAGTCTGGCTATCACCAAGTTCCAATAGAACCCACAAATGTGTGGAAGACCGCCTTCAAATCCAATGAGGACCTTTTTGGGTGGTTGGTCATGCCTCTTAGATTGACAAATGCCCCGAAATTTTTTATGAGGCTAATGGATGACATATTGTGGCACTTTACCAACTTGTTTGTCGTTGTATATATGGATGGCATCGTCATCTTTAACAAGGATTGGGCAGAGCACTTGTAGCACATTTAACAGGTCCTCCAAACCCTACGGTAGCATAAACTATGTGCCAAATTGGAGAAATGCACCTTCGACATGGGCTAGATCCAATATATGGGTTACATCATTGATGAGAAAGGCATGCATGTGAATCCGACTAAGATCCAAGTCATTTGGGATTGGCCATCATTAACTACCCTAACATAGGTTCACATCTTTTTGGACCTTTCCAATTTTTGTCAGAGATTTGTGTTGGGATTCTTTCATATCACTTGGCTTTGAGTCAAGTTACTAAGGGAAGAGTGAAAGTAAAGTTTGTTTGGCTTGAGTCCCAGACTTGGAACTACCATTTGAGATTGATGATGAGGTCTAGAAATGTGAGTACTAGTGCAGAGAAAAGGTGGTGCTTCAGCTCAATGAACGCCTTCTATTGGGACTCTAAAATTATCCTTATCTCAAGCCATGTGGTAAATTAAGTGCACTCTCTCACTCATCTGTCCATAACTTGTATGCTGGTGCACACTAAAGTCCATACAAAATATCAGTCAAATTGTGGATTGCAAGAATTTTTCTGGCTATAGATTAGAGGGAATATATAAAATTATCATCAACTAAATATTCCAACCCTCTAATTCCACCAAATTATACATCAGAGCTATTACAAGAAGCAATCCTCCTTCACCTAGTTGAAAAGAAAGGAAAGAGATGGGAGGGGAATTAGAATAAAAAACCTCAAGTGCCATTGCCAAAAATTAATTCTTCACTACTGATGAAATAATTATTAAAGACAATAATGGAGTTAGGAGGGAAATCCTACCCTATCCTTGGGATGAGGTAGCTTACCATATCCTAAAATATATTTCCTGTGAAGGAATGTTGAGTGTAGTCTGTGGCTACCATTTTAGATTACTCCATGAACTAAGGTTTCAAGCAGAATTATCCCAAGACCAAAGACTCAATGTACCATATTTCCTCCTATAGTCCATCATGGAAATGAGCCAAAAGGTGAGAGAGGGAAAGCACCAACACCTAGGCCACATGGCCTCATCAAACTAATAGTGGTACATGCTTTGAATAAACTAAGGATCCCAGTCCTTTGGTCTAAATTCATGTATATGGACAGAGAGGAATTCATTGACACTCAAACCCTCACAACAAGGGAGACCCCAACCTCTAGTGTTGGAGGAAGAGAAGGGAAAGAAGAAGAATAGGAAAAGGAAGAAGAAGAAAGAGAGACATGGGAAGAGAAAATAGAGGAAGACCTAGAGGCAGAAGTAGAGAGAGAGAGTAAGATGAAGTAGTAGAGAAAGAGCAAGATGAAGAAGAAGAAGAGGAGCAACATGAAAATCCAAGCCCTAAGAAAACTATTGCATCTAGAGAAGAAGGGGTATCCCCAGCGAAAACAATTTTGTCTCCAGGACCCACTGAAAAAGAGGTAGCTGCCACCTTAGCTACCTTGAGCACACTAGTCAAACCCAAGAAGAAAAGGCAAAGGAAAACTCCCCTCTATTTTAAAACTAGGAAAAGAACCAGGATTAAGCAAGGAAGGCCTCAAACTCCCATAAACGCCCCTATCACAATTGAATATCCCCCAAGTAAAAAATAGGAGTTAGGGTCCACTAAAAGGAAAGCTGAGGAGGTCACCTCTCCAGAAACCATATCAAAGAATCCCATAGAATATATAAGGAGGCCCACCACTAGATCAACCTCCTTTAAACAACCCACGACACCTACTCCAATCCAAAAAAAAGGAAAAGGGAAGCTATAGGAAAAACAAAGAATGTTATAGGAAAAACAGAGTGTGCTACAGGAAAAATAGAGTGTGATACAGGAAGAGTAGAATGAGCAACAAGAGGGGGAAAATTCCACAAAAAAAATTGAGAAGGATTTTCTAGAGCTACAAGAGCCTAGTCCACACCCTAGTTTGAGCTCCTATTATAAATTCATTGAAGGAGGGAGAGTTATTCCACAAAAATT
Organism: Pinus tabuliformis; assembly: GCA_031772625.1. NCBI lineage: Eukaryota > Viridiplantae > Streptophyta > Pinopsida > Pinales > Pinaceae > Pinus > Pinus tabuliformis. The sequence continues at coordinate 800,669,992 of CM062816.1, forward strand.
TGTAATCCCACTCTTCTTTGAACTTGAAGCAGGAAGAGGAAGAAACCACAAATGAATGCAGATTGTTAAAACCAAAAAGGTGGAAGATGTGGGCCTCATGGAAGAGAAGGTCCTTGAAATGGACAAGGAGTTTAGTGAGTTAATGGAGAAAGAGTCCACAATGAGAGAACAACTGCAAGTAGAAAATAGATGGTTGAGGAAGAAATTACAAGAGAAGGAAACCCAACTAGCCATAATGGAAAGCCTCTCCATGGAGGCACTACAATGCAGACAACCATCCAAGTCTTATGCACTCTTTCTCAAAGAGTAGTGGATGTAGTTACAAATCAAGACCTTAGAACAACATGGATCCATGCCATTTTAGGACTGCAAATAATTCATTGAATTGTATGACCAAAGTAGCATAGAATACAAAGCCAAATTGGTTGAATTCTACATGCATAACCTCACCTTAATTGATATGAATGTTTTGGATTCTAATGAAAAGTTCAGGGACCTACAACTGATGGCCCTTGCATCTTGGATGAATCATGAGGAGGTACAAAAGGTAATGTCAAGGGAAGAAAAATAACCACTTTATATTAGGGTGGATCAAATAAGCCCAATGGTTGCAATTAGTCCTCACAACATCATCTCCAATGATGTTGATCTAGCACCTAGATAACTTACTACCCAAGAGCACTCTATATCACATTTTGAAGACACACTAAGGTTGTTAGGAATAGAAAGCTAGCAAGCATTCCAAAGAAGATGGAATGACTTACCCCATAGTCTCCAAATCGAGGAGTATCACTCTCTTGAAAGGTTGGGGAATGCATTGGAAAGGACACCCTTGTAAAAAAGGCTCATGCAAATATTAAAGTTCAATTGGATTGGACTCAAGCTCAATCCACCTTTACTGTTGGGTCTACGGGAAGGAAGGAATGAAGAAGAGGAAAAGAAGCAGTGGATAGACATAGAGAAGGATGCGAGCTTCTATCCTCAAGAAGGCACACCATCTGCAAAACCTTGGGATGTCAGAGAGGCCACTAGGGCCATGAAAGACATGGAAATAAATGACTAATTTTTTCAGAGGATGAGAAACAGTTTTAGTAAGGGGTGATGATGAAGCTCATAAATAGGTATATCGTAAGGGTCACAATGCCATCCTCTAGCTTTAAAATCATCTCTTTCTCACATTTATTTACAAATTTTGTTATATTATTCTTAGTGTGAGTGGTAAAAGATGTGTTTCTATGTCATGTGGCCTAATATGTATTAAATGTAGGAATTGGAAAATTTTTGAGATAATTTGAGTGCAGGAGCTCGGAGTAGACATCAAGGGGATATTCTAGTCGTTTTCCACCTCATTAACTCCTCCAACTAGTCAAATATCACTACCTTATATCTCATCAACTCGAGGTCATTGGAAGCCAAGCAGGCTGAGGTCATTGGCAGCCAAGCCAATGCAGTTCAAGGAAGATCTAGATCCACCTTTCTCGAGTTTGGGAGACAAACATCTCTATTTTCTAGGGAGTTGTTGGTAGCTACCCTTTTGTATAAATAAACATGCTAAGGAACTCATTAGGATTCGAATTTTTGTTGTAGCTAAGAGGCTATTGAGCTCAAGCACTTGTGACTGCTATTTTTGATGATGTATTTGACATTTTTGGAATGATAATGAGAAGTTTCATTTTGATCCATCACTGAGTTAGTCCAGAGGGCTGAAGCTCTTGGGTTTGGGCCCAACCCCAGTAGCTTAGGTCCCTCTTATGTATTTATACTTCTTTTATCTTAGAATGTTTGATTAGTTGCTGCATTTTAATAGAGTATAATTCCTCAAAAAGTCTATGACTATGGTCTCTATCTCATCTCTCTCATGGGAGCATGATTAGGGGACTCCACCATCACAATGAAAAAACATTGTGTGATTTATTGTTTATGATTTCATGGAAAAGTATAAATTTTTTTATCTTGTTTTACATATTATTGTTTAGCTCAAAAGTTAATTCATTGCATAGATCAAGTTCTTAACATCAGTTAGATAGTTTCCAAATTCAATTCATCTTTTCCACCATTGATTGTAATATTTTGCAAATGAAAAGAAGAATAGGTGCAAGTGATGTTGCAGGACTGTTGGATCTGTAGGAAAGGGATCTTTTCACCACCTCCATCCAGGACTTCTCCACTCTCTTTTGATGGATTCCAACCAATGTTCTTGATCTATGTTTTTAGGTCACCGTGAGCAGCCCTCTTAGCCCAAAGCTAGCTTTCCTGAAGTGTTGGCTTTGGCTAGGGGTGTTGGTAACCTATTGTAGCGGCTACAACCACCTTCCAAAAATTTTCCTCAGCTCATTTTGGAGCCTCCCTACCAATCTTTCACAACACCTTGTCTTGCTTCATCAAGTACACAAGCTTCAGTTTCTTTCCTACACAAAGGCAGCCTGTCAAGCACAACTTGATCCATTCCCTTCATAGGTTGTTCACGCGGACTTGGTCCAACTATTGGCTCAACAGCTTCCCCAAGGAAATTGCGCATTTTTGGAGGGAAACCAACCTTCCCTCTAGAAATTGTGCAATCCTATCTAGCAGCCTATTGGGCACCCATATTGCACAATTCTGCTAGCCAACACTCCCAACATAAATTGTGCAAATTTCCCAAGTAGGGTTTCTCAACCCAGAATTTGCATAAATCTAGATAGTAGTCAGCTACTCTACCCAAAAATTGTGCAAACCTCCTAGGAAATCATCCCAGCTCATAGCTAGAAATGTACATTTTTCTCAAGCAGTTGAGCAGCTGCATGCACGAGCAGTTCAGTTGACCAGTTCCATCTGGGACCAAGGAAAATTGACTTGCATGCATGCATGAATTGTTCTTCTAGGAATATAAAAAAGCACCATGAAAAAGGCATCCCATGATTTAGGGAGCTATTTTTAGCAACTTGGGGTTACATACAAACTTGTTTTAGAAGTTTCCCTCCAAGTGTCACTTTTTCCTAGATTTGTGGCATGCTCGTCATGAGCCCAAAATTATTTATTCAATGCATCAAAGCTCATTCTTTCACATCGATCTTGGAGCTCTGACATCCCACAACACATCCAAGATTCTTTGACACATCTGGCTCAACTATTCACAGGTAAGTGGCCTCAACTTGTCTTTTTCAGCATTTCTGTGGCTTTTTGTGTATTCGCTTGTGTGAGTGTTTTTTACTTGATTTCTATGAATTCTTATTGTCATTTACATGTATACTAGCTTTTCCTATCTCTGTTTCAGTTTTCGTTGCTATCTCACTGTTGACGCATGCATGAAACTGTTTTGTACGAATGTTCGCCCAACTGGTGAACTGCTTCACCCGCATGCATGTTGATCTATTTGTTGAATATTTAATTCATGTTTTGCATGAACTATCATTAACTTCTGCTATCACTTAGTGTCACCATGGATTTACTGTCTTATTTTCTTTCAGTTTCCCATCGGGGAGTCGGGCCAACCCTGGCCCAAAATTTTCCTTCACTTAGACTGCATTGCACAATTTAGGGAAGGAAGGCTCTGCCTTCCTCTCTAGAAATGTGCATTTTTTCCTAGCACTGGCCTACAGGATTGTTTTGCACATTTCTGGAGGATAATGACTGCCGGCCCAGGAAATTACGCAATTTAGTCCCTGGGCCCACAATTCTTCCCAATTGGAATTGCGCATGGTGTAATCCCAACAACCAACAACCAATTTGGATTCCACATTGCGCAGATCTAGCAGCTAGTCCTTCCTTCCAGATAGCCCATACCACCTTTTGCACAGTTCTGGTATCCCATCACCTAGCCTCCCAAAAGAGATTACGTAATCTTTCTCATCAGTTTCCCAGGTATGTGCTGTGTCATTCCTTGGAATTTTCTCTATTTTCGCTGACAGATTTCTTGCCATGCATGTTGCTTGTCTCTAGATCTTTCAGGTGTTCATTTGTCTCAATGGCTTCCAAGAGAATAGGATCTTAGGACACTGATGGAAATGCAGCTGGAGCAGAAGTTGAGCAAGTTTCCTCTAGTCTGTCGATCTATGAATATACAAAGTTGTATCTAGACAAGGACATCAAACTAAAGTGGCAAGAAGTCAATGAAATATTTGCAGGCACTTTTGGGGAACACCTTGAAGACCATTAGGTGTACGTGAACATTCACAAGTCTGTCTTGTACCGGATTGCATGCAGATATCCTGTGTTCCCATGCGCGGACATGATACACTGGATCGTCTCTCACATTGATCCCAAGATGATGACCTTGAGCAGTGTCAGTGGGACGAAGATTGTGACCTTCTAGGAACAGGATTATGATGAGATGTATAAGATTTCAAAGCCCGTGACTATCATGGAGACTTCGTTCAGCTTACCCAATAACATTGCTAACTCTAGAGACAATCTGAATGATTGAGTAAAGGAGCCCGCTCGTTTTAGGATGACACCCAACCAGGTCTACAAGACAAAGATACTGAGGAAGGCATACCAATACTTGATCATATTTTCTTGTTGACTATATGGCCAAGCAAGCATGGGAACCTTCCCACAGAGTTGGGTAGTTTCACTTGACCAAGTGGCTAGAAAAGGAAAACTACGTAACTGGTCTGACATACTGGCTCATCAGCTGAAGAAACAAGTCACGAAGGCTCGACAGTCACCCGGAGGTATGCATGCAGAGACTCACATGTCCACCTACATCCTAGATGTAGTCTATCCCTGACAGGAGTTCCCGGGATTGGAGTGGGCATGGTCACTAATGGAGACTGTTGTGAACACATATTTTAAGTTGTTGTCCGAATGCAGCTTCAAAGGAGTAATCACATAGTTGTCTGATCATTTTATTGTCCCTTTATACAAGATGATATTCAAACAATATCCACCCTGCATGTCAAAGGAAGCAATGGAGGCATTGATAGGCATTGAAAATTGGTATGCCTCACCATTCGACACTTTCATCCAAATGTTCACTATGGATAAGCCCTTGTCTGTTCTACCAAAGTTTTCCTTGGATGTACTTATCATGCAAGAAATAGCCTATCACATCTCGACAGGATTGACAGCTAGATTGCAGCATAAGAAGAAGGCACCTTGGCCCACTCTTCCATTACGGATTGGGTTATATGAGTTCCAGAGTATCAAGAAAGCGATGTCAAAGCAGAAATGATGAAGAAGTATCCATTTGACCTCCAAAGCTACAATCCATATGACCCACATTGCATTGTGAAGGATCACTGCAAGATAATTCAATTCAACTAGATCTACTGGGCATTTCATTGGGTCGAGGACGACCCATGGAGATATTGTTACAGTTTCTCCAGACCCAATGAACCAGTTGGATTCGTTATGGAGTGGTTAGCAAAGTAGTGTGAAGCAACATCACAGAGAGCACTATCAGTAGCAGCAGTGGCAGCAAAGCCAATCATACGAGTGCATGACAAAGGGAAGAGGAAGATTACTGATCACATCAAGGAGGAGAAAAGATGCAAGTTTCGAGCATATCCACTTATAGAGAAAGCAACTATGGCTGTAGAGGGGAAGAGGCAGCAATGCGACAAGCGAATTGTGCGAAGGTAGAAGGACAAGAAGAGAATGGAAAAAGCAGAGAAGGAATTACATGAGCTGAGAGAGAAACTTCGAAAGGAACAAGAGCTACGTAAATAGGAGAAGGAAGTGCAATAGAAGCAGATACAATGGGGGCGCAACATGTACAAATAGACGAATCAACGCCCATACAAGTAGTTGATTCCTTTAAACAGTTGGCATCAAGAGAACAGGGTGAACCATTGCAGGGGAAAGACTTTTCTCATGAGATAGAATAGGCACTTCAACAGTTGGATGCAGACATGGAGCAACAGGAGTTGGAATAGGACACCGACCTCATGCCTCACCACAAAGAGGTCGACTCACTCACTTCAATGCATCTAGAAGAAGAGAAAGTCTTAGATGACCAAGGAGGCACTGAGATCCTTGGTGATCAACTGGGAGAAGAAATGCACAACATCCCGTTTGATGAATCCCAACATAGAGTTGTGAAGTCTCGCAGACTGTCAACTCCGGAGGATTAAGCATCCCCTGTGCAAGTTGAAGAATGACTGATTGTGACTGGTGTGCGCAAACATCCAGCTCCCTTAGCTGATGCAACCAGAGTGTATACTGAAGCCACTAGCTCAAGTGTTTGTTTCCTAATAGTTGAGAATGAGCGTATGAACTACAAATGGCCAAGCAAGGAGGAGACTTGGTGACAATGTTTGCTTGAGCTGAAGTAAAGAAGGAAATAGTAGATGAAGTATTGTCCCTTGACACAGTTATGCAAGCATTGTACTCCAAGTTTGGTACCGTGCACAAGGCGGTCATCCATCTCAATGGATGGCATCAATGATGTGCTAAGAGAGCACGCATCTTGACAAACATGCATGCTACTATTGATGACATGAAAACATGGATGATGAAGTACAAGGGAGCCCCACTTCACTTGCCTAAGATGATGAGGGTCAATGCGGTCGAGCTGAAAGCATGTATCTGGAGTCAAATCCAGAACTATGAAGAGATCATGCAGTTCATCACTAGCACACAGACCTCCCATGCACAGGTATTCAAGAGTATGGATGTTGTGGTGCGCACGCATGCGATCCCATCAATCGAGACTCTCACCCAGGTGAAGACCAAGAAGTAGGACCGACTAGACCTTGACTCGTACTTCGATGAGTTGATGCGCATCACCACCAGCCCAGACTTGCCTATCAGTGCAGACATCATGCACAAGTATGTTGTTGGTTCTGCCTCATTGAAGACAATGATGTGTATTCTTTCAGATGAGTTGGACAGAGGAGCTCGAGCAGTGTTCTCGGATTCTATGGAGGCAAAGGTCAGGTTTCAGACAGATGTCACCGCGGAACACACGGACATTATCAGAGACTATAGAGCTTGTCATCAATATGTTATTGTTGATCAACATTAGGATGTTGAGCAGTTGGACTTCTATAATTGTCTAAGTTAGAGTGATGTTTAGTTTGGCTTTCTCATGTGCATTGTAATGTTGAGCCATGTCAAGTGTAATTCAAGTGTCAATAGTAAATGTAAGAGTCATAGAGTAGGTGAATAGTCATGAGTGTAGTTGAACAGTCACAAAGGGGAATGTCAAGGGACACCCCACCCTTTGCTATAAATAGTCCCTCATAACTCATTGTATAGGCTTTTGGTCAGCCAAGCTTCTGATAAGAATATCTTGAAGAAAGCTTGGACAATATTGTAACGCGCCTTGGCTTCTCCACTGCACGGAGGTAGTTCATCTCTTTGGAGGAGCAGGCAGATGTGGTTGTAACATTCCACTGTCGGGGCTAGCAAGTTTGCATGGATGTATTGTATGATTGGGACTTACACTTATTTATATAATAAGAGCCATCATATTTTCATGCATATTATGTTATTGTAGTTGGACTACTCCGGTTTCTTAGCAATATATGTTGTTTAACTTACGTATTTGTGTATGAACTTATTCATATGCAATTATATGAATCTTGTTGCAAATGTGTTGTTGGTTTAACCATCTCTTTGGATTGTCAACTGATCTGCTTTCCAGCATGTGATGCATCTTCGCTTGTATGTTCCCTTCTCAGCTTAGTACTTCTACAGGTTGTTAAGGGGTGCACTCATCTCACCACCCATGTGTTAGAACCTCTCATTCACCTTCCTTGACTCATTGCAGTGGTCACACCCTTGCTACTAACAGAGTTATCTTACTTTCTTCTTTGCGACATTGCGGTCAATGCATTACCTTACGACCCACTATTGGGACTCCTACACCAAACGGTTTGAGGTCTAATTGGGGCTTCTTACAAGGGAGATCCCATTGACATGTTGGCAGGTCCAACACCATCAACGTTTATGGCGCTAGAAGGAGGGTCAGATTACAAATTGTGTTCTCTCATCCAGTTTTTAACCTTTGCATACCCTTCATGGATTCTTGCACTCTTCCCCCCCGCGATGTTTTTCGAATCGTGAAGATGTCTCCATCACGGGGGAGTTTTTCGATCTCTTGTGCACTTTCACGTATGATGGTGAAGGTGAAGTGGCCTGGTATGAGTACTTACATGACTTTCTTTCCATGCTTCATGAGGAAGATGGGTGTTTTGATGAACAAGCCAGCTTGCTACTTGCACACACACTTTGCGAATCTCCACTTATATGGTTGCTCAGACTACCAGCTGATAACATGCACTCACTTGAGCACTTATGTGATCTTATTGAAAACACTTTCTATCATTTTGATCCAGACCATCTTGACTGGAAACTGCTACAACAATGAAAGGCTCCGCATGAATCAGTTATTGATTTTTGGCAGTGCTTTCGTGACTTGCAATTTAAAGCTCCGAGGAGCCAAATGAAATTTGTTTATCTTTGGTACTGTTTTGAGTATTTCCTTAAGAAATCTGCCCATCCCAAGAAGAAGCTTCAGATCAAGCCTCGCTCAACATTCTTCATTAATGGAGCTACGCAATCTCATGTGGATGTGGTCACTGTCTCCACTGATTGTTTGCCTTCCTCTCATTCAATAGCTCCACCACTGCCTAGTGATGTTGAAGATCATGCTCACACACTTGTTCATCTTTCACATTCTCCCAACATCACTTCACTCAATTTTCGCATAGATTTGGTTGTGAGTCCTTTGAGTTCTCATATGCATTCTATTCTACGACCTCTATCTTTGCACTTGGGTGTTCCTCCAGATGATGTTTTCTTGTGTTCGTCCATTCCAGACTCTTCACTTATTGTGAACGAGGACCAACCCATTGACGGAGTTGGTGTTTCACAACGAACCTTCGTTGTCATTCATGAAGAGTATGAGTCGGAGCTTGACAAGGATAATTTTAGGGGCGAATGTTCGCCCTTTGGCGAAATTAAGGGGTTTTAAATTTTTAGTGGGCGAATATTTTGTATCATAGTACATTTTTACAAATCACCTCAAATAGCCCACCTTATTTTAAGGGAGAGGGTAAAAAAGGTAAATTTAGCCCTTGAAATTAGGACTTACAACCTTCCATTCGCCCATTTTCAAGAATAGGTTTTATTTAAGTGAATCCATTCGCCCATTTTCAAGAATAGGTTTTATTTAAGTGAATCCTATGGGCCAAATACCATATTTATAAAAGAGGTATGGTAAATTAATAAAATATAAATAAATGAGAGGTCTCGTAAATAAATAAAACATTTTTTATATTTACTCCATAAGTCACCTTATATACATGTAAGGGTGTAAACAAATAAAAATATAAGTAAAGTGGAGGTATGGTAAATAAATAAAACGTCTTTTTATACTTACTCAAAAGGTATGTAAATAAATAAAAATATAAATAAACTATACGTACTATACGTATCGTAAATAAAAAAACTTTTTATATTGAGTCCATAACCCTCGTTCTATTTATGAAGGCTCAAGAAAGAGGTTTTATTTAAGTGAATCCTATGGGCCAAATACCATATTTGTAAAAGAGGTATGGTAAATTAATAAAAATATAAATAAACGAGAGGTATGGTAAACAAATAAAACATTTTTTTATATTTACTCCATAAGTCACCTTATATTTACGAACACTCAAAAAATAGGTTATATTTAGGTGAAACCTATGGCCAAAATACTATGGGACAAATACCATGGCCTAGATTGTTATTAATACCATGCAAAAAACCATTATTAACCCTAATATTAGAATTAATAAAAATAAAAATGGCACATGGTATTGACCCATGGTATTCACCAAAATGGCACATGGTATTGACCCATGGTATTCACCTAGAATGTAGCCTATTTAAATGGGGAATTAAACCAGCATGTAGCCTATGATAAGATTCACTAGGACTTTACAAAGTTTTATTATTTAGTGAAAGACTCGCCAAGATCTTACAAGATTTTATAATTGAGTAAAATATTCGCCATGCCTGGTGAGAGATTCGCCAAAAAATTATATATACATATTATATTATTGATAAAATCGCCTTCCATTTTTCCTATATACCATGGAGATTCGCCCATTTATTATATTTATAAATTTAGGGGGGGTTCTTAAAATTTTCCCTGGAGCTTGAGCATCAAAACTCAGTGAAGGATGACTCCCTTCCATTTGAGCCCCCTCTATTCTTTCCTAACATCATTGGTGAACTTTCCATCCATGATTTCGCATGTGTGTCTTCATCCATGGATGCACCCATTGTTGATCACTCACAGGAATCACCAAATGATGGTCCATCTTTGGACAACAGAGAGGATAATCTATTCATTGAAAATCCACTTGATCTTTCATCTGTCTTTTCTGGAAACACATAGGATGAGTTTGTTCTATTTTCATCTACCCCTCTATTTGATTCATCTGATCATGAGGATGCCGATGAAATCATTGATTTTTCTGATCATGGCAGTTGTGATCCATTTTTTTCTGTATTTGATCACGATCATGACTCTATCACAGTTGATCTTTCGAAGCCACCAGCTTATGATGATCTACCTGATGATGAAGTTGAAACACCCAAGACTGTCGAGGCACTTCAACCAAAGCTGATGGTTATGTTAGGTCCTTGCTCTCTTGGGGTTAGTCTCACTTCCGATCATGAAACTGTTAAATCACCCAAGGCTCCTCATCACTCAACTATATACATTGAAGATCCATCTCACACATAGATCACATATCCTCCACTCAAACTTCACGATCCCATCACTCATGCATTGGAGGAATTGTACATTGTAAGCACTCGTGTACAACACAAGTTATATTTGTTTCTTTCATTTTCTTACATGTCTTAGTCAAGAGTGTGCTTATGCTGCAAATTTGCACGTAGTGTCACACAACACCATGATAAGTCCACAAACTGCTCGTCATGCACTTCCACTCACTTATGTCCTATGGGCACTATCAGACACGAAGTTTGGTTGTCTTCATTGTTATATCTTTCTTACTTGCTAGTTCGCACAACTGGGTTTCTCATGGACAAAGCCTTCACCAACATGGGTCAACCAATGCACCGGTGGCTGCATTGGAAATATCATTTCACGTGATCAGGCCCATGGACCGTTAGTGTAGGAGTAGGAGTAGTGTTTTCTTTCAGTCAATTTGCTTGCATGTTTGTTTGCTTGTTTGTCTGCTTGCTTCTTTCCTTACTTGCTTTTCTTTCACTTTCGCTTCTGCTCTTGCTTTGCTTTCTTGTTTTTTATTTCACTTTTTTCATTCGTATTGTTCGCTTGTTTTGTCCGTAGGTTATTTTTGCATGAAGCTATGTATGACTCTTGAAATGAGCTGGGTGAAGTACAAGAGGGTTTGTAAAGCTATCACTACTTGGTTATCTGTCATCTTGCCTCTATATGAAGAGCTTTTTACTTTTAGTCTGTGATACGTCAAAGGAAAATACGTACTATTCGAAGTGAATCTTCGTGAAAACACAACGTTTGTGCACTAATCACCTTCTCTAGTCGGTTTTTTTTGGGTTAACCCTTGTCAGCTCAGTCAAGTAGAGTAAGGTGAGGGGGAAAACCTTAACAAGTACGTTAGAGATACAATAAAGTACTTCTCTATTGGAACAACCTCTTCTTCTCTCAAGAAATTAGGATCCCTCTTTCGCCTCTGAAATGAATAAGTGCTATGCACAGTTGAAAAAATAAAAAATGAAAAGTCAAAAAAATTCAAAATGAAAAATGAATAAGGTGAAAGAAGAGAAAGTCTTCCTACGCAGGGAGGTGACGCAAGTAACTCCATCGGGGTACTGACCAAGCTTGCTGGTAGGGAAGCCATGCTTGTGTTCCTATGTGACTCCATCGAGGTACTGTCCAAGCTTACTGACAGTGGAGCAACACCCGAGATGCAACTAAGACTTTGACAACTATACTATTTGTGCACCTATATACCCCTCAACCCCAATCAAAACAACTGTGTTTCCTTGGCTTGGAATGTGTGTCAATCGACCAAGAGCTTGGTGGATGCTACATCTTACAATCAAGCGAGTGTGAAACCAAGATGAGTTGAGAATTGAACAATACTTCGAGAGATGTTAGAATTGTTTTTCACGAACAAGGTCCATTCAGAGAGCTGGAGTTCTACCAATGTGTCGCCAAGTGTTGTAGTAGCTACAACCACCCTCCAAAATTTTGCCTTAGCCCATTTTGGAGCCTCCCTACCAACCTTTCACAGCACCTTGTATTGCTTCGTCAAGTACATAGGCTTCAGTGTCTTTCATGCACAAAGGGAGCTTGTTGAGCATAGCTTGATCCATTCCCTTCATAGGCTGTTCACCTGGACTTGGTCCAGCTGTAGGCTAAGCAACTTCCCCAAGGAAATTGAGCATTTCTGGAAGGCAACCAGCCTTTCCTCCAGAAATTGCGCAATCCTGCATGGCAGCCTGCTAGGCTCCTAGATTTCTCAATTATGCCAGCCAACACTCCCAATAGAAATTGCGCAAATTACCCTAGCAGGGCTGCTCAACCCAAAATTTATGCAAATCTGGGCAGCAATCGGCTGCTCTTCCCAGAAATTACGCAAAACTCCTAGACAGTTAGCCCTCCTAGCCAAAAATGCACATTTTTCTCAAGAAGTTGAGCAGTTGCATGCATGAGCAGTCTAGTTGATTAGTTCCACTAGGGACCAAGGAAAATTTACTTGCATACATGCATGACTTGTTATTCTTGGAATAGCTAAAGGCAACACGCAAAAGGCATCCCTTGATTCAGGGAGATATTTTTAGCAGCTGGGGGTTACATGCAAAGTTTTTTTAGAAGTTTCCCTCCAAGTGTCGCTTTTTCCTATATTTGTGGCATGCACGTCATGAGCCCAAACTGATTTATTCAATGCATCAGAGCTCATAGTTTCACATCGATCTTGGATCTCTCACATCCCATAACACATCTAGGACTCTTCGACACATCTGGCTTAGCTATTCACGGGTAAGTGCCCTCAACTTTTATTTTTCAACATTTCTATCACTTTTTGTGTATTCGGTTGTGCAAGTGTTGTTTGCTTGATGTATTTGAACACTTTCTCTCATTTACATGTATACTAACTTTTCCTAGATCTGTTTCAGTTTTCGTTGCTATCTCACTGTTGTTGCATGAATAAAACTGTTTTGCACGAACGTTCGCCAAACCAGTGAACCGCTTCACCCACATGCATGTTGATCTATTTTTTGAATATGTCATTAATGTTTGGATGCACTATTAATCACTTATGCTATCACTTAGTGTTTCGATGAATTCATTGTCTTATTTGCTTTCAGTTTCCCATCGGCGAGTCGGGTCAACCTTGGCCCAGACTCTGCGTTCATTGAGACTGCATTACGCAATCTAGGGAAGGAAGGATCTGCCTTCCTCTCCAGAAATGTGCATTTTTTCCCAGCACTAGCCTCTAGGACTGTTTTGTGCATTTCTGGAGGATAATGATTGCTGGCCCAGGAAATTCGCAATTCAGTCCCTAGGCCTGCAGTTCTTCCCAACTGGAATTGCACATTGCGCAATCCCAACAACCAACAACCAATCTAGATTGCACATTACGTAGATCCAGTAGCCAGTCCTACCTCCCAGATAGCCCAGACTACCTTTTGCATAGTTCCGGAAACTAGTTACTGAACCTCCTAGAAGAAATTGTGCAATCTTGCTCATCAATTTCGTAGGTATGTGATGTGTCATTCCTCAGAATTTGCTTTGTTTTCACTAACATATTTCTTTTCATTCATGTTTCTTGTCTCTAGATATTTTAGATGTTCATCTATCTAATTGGCTTCCAAGAGAACATGATCTCAAGACACTAATGGAAATGCAGCTGGAGCAGAAGCTGATCAAGTTTCCTCTAGTCTGTCAATCTATGAAGATACAAAGTTGTATCTAGACAAGGACATCAAATTGAAGTGGCAAGAAGTCAATGAAACATTTGCGTGCACTTTTGGGGAACACCTCGAAGATCGTTAGGTGTACGTGAACATTCACAAGTCCGGCTTGTACCAGATTGCATGCAGATATCCTATGTTCCCATGCGTGGACATGATACAATGGATCGTCTCTCAAACTAATCCTGAGACGATGACCTTGAGTAGTGTCAGTGGGACGAAGCTTGCGACCTTCTAGGAACAGGATTATGATGAGATATATCATATGTCAAACCCCGTGACTGTCATGGAGACTCCGTTCATCCTACCCAACAACATTTCTAACTCTAGAGACATTCTGAAGGATTAGGTAAAGGAGCCAGCTTGTTTCAGGATGACACCAAACCAGGTCTACAAGACAAAGATTCTAAGGCATACCAATACTTGATCATATTTTATTGTCCATTATATGGCCAAGCGAGCATGAAAACCTTCCACAGAGTTGGGTAGTTATACTAGACTAAGTGGCCAGAGAAGGAAAACCATGTAACTGGTCCAGCATACTAGCTCATCGGCTGAAGGAACAAGTCACGAAGGCTCGACAATCACCCGGAGGCACGCATGCAGATATTTACATGTGCGCCTACATCCTAGATGCAGTCTATGCCCAACAGGAGTTCCCAGGCTTGGATTGGGCATGGTCATCGGTGAAGACTACTATGAACACATATTTCAAGTTGTTGTCCGAATGCAGCTTCAAAAGAGTAATCACACGGTTGTCTAATCATTTTGTTGTCCCTTTATACAAGATGATATTCAAACAAGATCCACCCTGCATGTCAAAGGAAGCAATGGAGGCATTGATAGGCATTGTAGATTGGTATGCCTCACCGTCCGACACTTTCATCCAAATGTTCAGTGCGGAGAAGCCCCCGCCTGTTCTGCCAAAGTTTTCCTTAGACGTAATTTTCATGTAGGAAGTAGCTTATCACATCTCAACAGGATTGATAGCTAGACTACAACGGAAGAAGAAGGCACCTTGGCCCACTCTTCCATTGCGGATTGGGTTATATGAGATCCAAAGTATCAAGCAAGCGAATGTCGAAGCAGAACTGATGAAGAAGTATCCATTCAACCTTCAAAGCTACCATCCGTATGACCCACATTGCATTGTGAAGGATCACTGCACGAGAGTTAAATTTAACTGGATCTACGGGGCATTTCATTGGGCCGAGGAGCACCCATGGAGATATTGTTATAGTTTCTCCAGACCCAATGAACTAGTCAGATTCACTGTGGAGTGGTTATCAAAGTAGTGTGAAGCAGCATCACGGAGAGCACTAGCAGTAGCACCAGTAGCACCAGTGGCAGCAAAGCCAAGAATACCAGTGTGCGACAAAGGGAAGAGGAAGATTGTCGATCGCATGGAGGAGGAGAAAAGCTGCAAGTTTCGAGAAGATCCACTTTTAGAGAAAGAAGATATGGCTATAGAAGTGAAGAGGCAACAGTGCAACAAGTAAATCATGCAAAGGAAAAAGGATAAGAAGAGAATGGAAGAAGAAGAGAAGGAGTTGCATGAGTTGAGAGAGCAACTTCGAAAGGAACAAGAGCTACGCAAACAGGAGAAGGAAGCACAACAAAAATAAATACAGTAGGGGGCGTAACAAGTGAAAATAGACGAAGCAGCACCCATACAAGTGGTTGATTCATCTGAACAGCTGGCATTAGGCGAATAGGGTGAACCATCACAGGGGCAAGTCTTTTCTTATGAGATAGAACAGGCACTTCAACAGTTGGATGCAAACATGGAGCAGCAGGAGTTGGAATAGGATACCAACCTCATGCCTCACCACAAAGAGGTCAACTCAGCCGCTTCAATGCATCTAGAAGAAGAGCAAGTCTTATATGACCAAGGAGGCACTGAGATCATTGGTGATCAATTGGAATAAGAGATGCACAACTTCTCGTTTTATGAATCCCAACATAGAGTTGTGTAGTCTCGTAGAGTGTCAACTTTGGAGGATCAAACATCCCCTGTACAAGTTGAAGAATGAGTGATCATGATTGGTGTGTGCAAACATCCAGCTGCCTTAGCCAATGCAACCAGAGTGTATGCTAAAGCCACTAGCTCAAGTGTTCATTTCCTAATAGTTGAGAATGAGCGAATGGAAAAGGAACTACAAACAACCAAGCAAGGAGGAGACTTGGTGACAATGTCTGCCCAAGCTGAACTGAAGAAGGCAATACTAGATGAAGTATTGTCCCTTGATACAGTTATGCGAGCATTGTACTCCAAGTTTGGTACCATTAGCAAGGCGGTCGTCCATCTCAATAGATGGCAGCAACGATGTGCTAGGAGAGCATGCATCTTGATGAACGTTCATGTTGCTGTTGATGACATGCAAACATGGATGATTAAGTACAAGGGAGCCCCACTTCACTTGCCTAAGATGATGAGGGTCAATGCGGTCGAGCTAAAAGCACGTATCCAGAGTTAGATCTGGAACTATGAAGAGCTCCTGCAGTTCATCACTAGCATACAGGCCTCCCATGCACGCGTATTCAAGAGTATGGTTTTTGTGGTGTGCATGCATGTGATCCCATCAATTAGGACTCTCACCCATGTGAAGACCAAGAAGGAGGTCCGACTAGAGCTTGACTCATACTTCAACAAGTTAATGCACGTCACCACCAGCCCAAACTTGCCTATTAGTGCAGACATCATGCACAAGTATGTTGCTGGTTCAGACACATTGAAGACAATGATGCACATGCTTTTAGACAAGTTGGAAAGAGGAGCCCAAGCAGTGTACCTAGATGCTATGGAGGCGAAGGTGAGGTTTCAAATGGATGTCACCTTGAAACACACGAACACTATCAAAGACTACAAAGCTTGGCATCAATATGTTACTTTTGATCAACATGAGGATGTTGAGCAGTTGGACTTCTATAGTTGTCTAAGTCATAGTGATGTTTAGTTTGGCTTTCTCAAGCCATTGTGTTCACATGGGTACATGTGCATTGTAATATTGAGTCATGTCAAGTGTAAGTCAAGTGTCAATAGTGAATGTAACAGTCATAGAGTAGGTGAAGAGTCATGAGGGTAGTTGAACAACCACAAAGGGAATGTCAAGGGCCACCCAACCCTTTGCTATCAATAGTCCCTCATAACTCATTGTATAGGCTTTTGGTCAACCAAGCTTCTAATATGACTATCTTGAAGAAACCTTGGACAGTATTTCAACCTACTTTAACTTCTCCACTACATGGAGCTGGTTCATCTCTTTGGAGGAGTAGGCGGATGTGGTTGTAACATTCCACTATTGGGGCTAGAAGGTTTACAAGGATGTATTGTATGATTGGGACTTACACTTCTTTATATAATAAGAGCCAACACATTTTCATGCATATGTTGTTATTGTAGTTGGACTACTCCGGTTGCTTAGCAATATATGTTGTTTAACTTACGTATTTGTGTATGAACTACTTCGTATGCAATTATATGAATCTTATTGTAGATGTGTTGTTGGTTTAACCATCACTTTGGATTTTCAACTGATCTCTTTCCAGCTTGTGATGCATCTTTGCTTGTATGTTCCCTTCTCAGCTGAGTACTGTTACAGGTTGTTAAGGGGCGCACTCATCTCACCCCCCATGTGTCAGAACCTCTCATTCACCTTCCTTGACACACTGCAGCAGTCACACCCTTTCTACTAACAGAGTTATCTTACTTTCCTCTATGCGACATCGCAGTCAAGGCATTACCTTACGACCCACTGCTGGGACTCCTACACCAAATGGTCTGAGGTCTAATTGGGGCTTCTTGCTGAGGAGAACCCCTTGACATGTTGGCGGGTCCAACACCGTCAACATAACCTTACATATATTTCCCATAACCTTCATCCATTTTTCCATCACTTTATCCCATCATCCTTACCCTCAAACCCCCTTGGAAAACTTCCTGTAGCATTTCAGGACTTCCTGTAGCAATACAAGAATCATGTAGCAACTTCTTGTAGCAGCCTTTTTTTTCCCCTGTTTTGACCTGTAATTCCAGTGTAGCTTAGTATAGGAGTAGGTTAACCCCCCAGCTTGGAATCCATGATCAGAGGTACCACCTGGGTCATTCCCTCCATTCTTTTTCCTTTCCTGCAAGAGAAAATAACATTAGTTTCTTCATTACAGATTTGGAAATTAGGACATTACTTAATATGAAAGTGTGAAATAGATGAATGATGCATGAACTCTTGAGTTTTGAATTGGTAGAATAATATTCTTTTTTTAATTGAATTTGATGGCTAGATGGTTGATTGCAATTAGTGTAGCTTTCCTTTCTGCAATTAGCATAATTCTTGTGTTCTCTTACAATTACAAATTGTTGTTCGTGCCTAGGATTAATTTATTTTCAAAGTAACATTTCCATTTATGCAATTAGTTTAGGATTTTATTTCATTACATTCACTCCATTACATCATGACAATGAAATAAGGACACATTATATGCTACACATATAGTGTTGACACCTCTTAAGTTTGTATGAACCCCTGGTTGATAATTAAAGTTGGTAGCCTTGGGAGTTCCAACATTCTTGTTGCAATATTGAGGCTCATCAGTGGTGTAAAAAACATAACTTGTGGCACTCTAACTCATCAAGCCAACCTCCTTTAGGTGCCACATTAACCCACAAATACAATAAAAAATTAATATCTCAAATTATAGATGTCATATTTGAATGATTTTCGATGCTCCTGGTTTCCATTGGGATCCTCTATCACCTCAAATCATCACATGTCCAAAAATCCTCATGGATTCACACCCACATGCTTGGGGTGCAAGACCCACATCTTGGGTTCTAAGCCCACAAAGTGCTTTTGTGGCACTCCAACTATTAGTATGAAATTTATTGGAAGGTGTACCAAAAACACTTCACTTAAGTTACTTGTGACAAGTGACCCTAACAACAATTTTTGGCTTCTTACGCTTCATATCTGGAATAATAAAATGAGAAAAACCTGCAATATAATGATATATGTGATGCAAAATAGCAAACGACAATAGAAATCCAATGTAATAACTCAATATCGAAAAAAATTTAAATGAATAATAATCTTTATTGATAACACCTGGTGAAGAAGATCTACAAAAGGGTATGCAAATCCCCCTCCATGGGATGGGTCCTTTGATGTCCTTGATGCTTCAGTGATCGATTCTCTCTCTCAATATGTGAAAAACCCAAAAAAGTATGTATAACTTTAGTGGGAGCTCAAATGCAAGAAGACGATAGTGGTGACGATGATAATGATCATGGTGAAGAATGAATGGAAAACCCTCTTACTTATAACAAAGTATTGGGATGATCTAAAAAATGAAAAATAATATTGACCAAATCAAGATCTAACTGTTAGGAATACTTTAGTATATTTTTTGGAGAGGGAAAAGATATTCAAAATGCTTAAATATCTTTATTTAGACATAATTAACCAATAAAATGATTTATTAATTATTTCACGAGGATTAAGAATGGTGTGAAATTGAAATAATTTTTAAATAGTGATTTAACAATTATTCCAAAAATAGAATTAAGGAATAATTAATAAATAATGATTTAATACTTATTCCTAGAGAAAATTAAATAAATAATGATTTAATCAATTATTCTCAGGGTTTTTTTTTAATCAGAAATAATGTAATAAAAATGGTTTACTAAACTATTTCCCATAGTGAAAGTGATTTTACTAGGGTAAAATTAATCCTACATGGTGTATTTCAATCCACTTAGTTAGAAATGGCGAGGTGATCATTTTTTGGTGATAACACCAATCTCCGAACTCTGAACCCTAGGGTTTGGAGTACCTCCCAAGCTACCAAAAATAAACAACTAAGGGGTGAGGACTAATCCAGGAGGATATTTGTGGCCACCTACCTATTCCACTTCGACTCCCAAAAAGTTTCTTTCTATTTCCTTAATTATAGCACAATTTACTATTTTTGTCATTTTTCCAGGTCTTAAACTTCTAGAGCCATTTTGAGGCCATAAATGACATTTGTTTTGGAAAAATGGGAAAAGAAATGGCCTCGTAGTCCTAACTCCTTAGATAGATATTTCTAATGAGGTATTGTACATGTCGAAGGGAGATCGTATTCCAAATTTACGACGCCAGGAAGTTGATGTACCAACTAACCCCAATGGAGTCCACAAACTTTTGGAACTTCATCTCCTATGGTTACGTTTTTGGATGTTTAGGGTTCTCCCTTGTTTCTCAATAATAAAACGAACTTTGAGCCTCATTGTAACATAGTTTAGAGCCATTTAGTTGCCACATATCTTCTCTGAGATAAGCTACCATCACCCAAGCTAATTTATTTCATTTTGCATGTAAACAATTTCAATATTTGTTATTAATGAATTGAAGTTCAATTTTTCATTGTAGCTTTATGTTTATGTTCGAATCTGTAGAAATTATGATGTAGATTTGCAATTTATCATGAAATTTTAATCAAGATCACAAGACACAAACCTACTATATTTCTCTATGGAAAGTAATTCACAATCTAGAACAAAAAATTTAGACATGCACTAAGAAATCACACACATTCAACAAGTATTTTTCCCGGGGAAAGAAAACTGCTAAAATCCCTAATGCCTTCTTGCATTAAATTAGAAAAATAGAGATGTATTACAATTGCTTTGCTCAACTGAGCACAACCTGCAAATGCATAACCTATTTCTTTGCTCACTGAAATGATCTAACTGAGAATTAACCAAATTAATCCTCTGCTTGACCTCCTATTTCCTTGCACTATTCCTTGAGAAATTAGGCCCCTATTATTTAGGAAATTCCTCAAATTGATCATGCAATTCCTTTAGGCCGATCCTCTAACTTCATGCAACACATGTACACCCAAGACTAATCTACAACTGATGTTACACTGCCTTTGAATCTCCACCTCAACTAGGTAACTTGAATTCTTTGCATGCACTAGCAATTTTGGGTTGATTGATAAGTTAACTAGATGATCACTGAATTTAGCTAAAGTCCCACTTCTTAACTAATGTTCCACTAGTTCCTCCAAAAGTTGGAACTAGTTTAACTGAAAACAACTTGAGATAAGTAACCTTGATTGCTACAAATTATCAATCACACATCCAAAACTAAAATCTAACTCCTCCAACTTCAATTTACTAAGTAAACTAGGTGGCACAAGCCATATCACATAAGTTAACATCGTCCAAGTTTTCTGCTAATGTGGAAATTTAAATTTTCTCAATTTAATCAAGGAAATTCAAATTGATAATTTCTTGTTGCATTTTTCAACACTCCCTCTCAACAAGAAAGGGATTATCAAACACCCATATCTTGCACCTGTGGAACTCAAACTTCCCTCTTAATAAGGCATTTGTCAAAATGTCAGCATCTTGTCCCTCTGTCGGAATGTACTGCATTAACATTTTTGCCTCTACACACAGTCCTGTAAATGGTGATACTATATATCTATATGTTTGGATCGATTGTGAAAAATAGGATTCTCAAAGATATTAATGTAACTACTATTATCATATTATATCACAATAGGATCCATCATCTGACCAAACAATCCAACAAGTATATTTCTCATCTAGATCACCTCACATGCTAATTGACTTGTAGCCATGTATTCCGCTTCTATCGAGATGAGCACCAAACATATTTTCTTCCTGTTGTACTAGGAAACGACTATAGAACCAACAACGAAAATGCCACTTGATGTACTCTTATGGTATGATAGACTCCCCACCCAATATGCTTCTCTGAATTGATCACAAATTCACTACCTTTGTCCGTTTGTACCTTAGTCCAAACTGGGTAGTGTCTCTGAGTATCATAGAACATTCCTAGCTGCCCTCCAAAATTTCATTGGCCTAGCCATAGCTTGGCTCAGCTGGTTGACTGCATAGAACATATTTGGTCGTGTGTTCACAAGGTACATCAGTGAACCCACTAGCTACCAATAAATGGTAGCATCCACTTCCTCCCCTGAAGTGGCATCCTCTTTCCTCTAGTTGGTTGCTAGAGGTGTCTCCATGGGTTTGAAACTCTCTATGCAGAAACTCTACAATATCTTATTTACATATTTTCCTTCAAATAAAACTAGTTCCCCATCACCTTGACATACTTCCAATCCAAGCAAGTCGTGCATGAGACCCATGTCCTTCATTTCAAATTATCTTACAAGGTCCTCCTTGCAAGATCTGATCAGTTGTTCATCACCAGTTAAAATCAAGTCATCAACATATAAGAAAATAATAAAAAAATTACCTTCTACCAAAATATGATAGAGGTTTGCATCCACTTCACTTTTTGTGAAACCCTAACCAGTGAGATAACTATCAATCTTGGTGTACGATGCCCAGGGTGATTTCTTGAGTCTATACAACACTCCCTTAAGTCTACACAGATGAGACTCTTGATAAAAAATATTGAAGCCTTCTAGTTGCTCGATGTACACCTCCTCCTCAATAACTCCATTGAGGAATACTATTTTTACATCCATCTGGTGGATCTTCCACCCCATTTGCATAGCCATAGAAAGAACTAATATGATGGATGAGTACCTTTCTACAGGAGAAAAGGTATCCTCATATTAAATCCCCTCAACGTGAGAGTACCCCTTGGCCACAAATTTGGCCTTATACTTCTCTATGCTTTTGAATGCTGCTTGCTTTACCTTGAAGATCTGTCATGAACCCGCAACTGATTTATCTGCTAGTCTTGGGACCACTTCCCAAACACAGTTATTTACAATGGATTCATGTTCCTCCACCATTGCCTCAACTAATACATGTTTCTCTACTGCATCCTCAAAAGAGGATGTCTTAACCTCTAAAAGCTCAATAATTAGAGCCATATAGGTAGTGTATCGATTTGGTGACCTTCTCTGGCCACATTGATTTGAAGGAGCACCCACATTCTCCCTCACATCCTACAAAAGTATCTCAACTTTCCTGGTCCTTTTTCTCCCTTCTTTGGATGGTTATTCTTGGGTGGTTGTCTCCACTGTCTAGTCCTCAATTTGTGGATGCTACATCATTTCTCGAGGCTCCTCCTTTGGAGATAAAATCTCCTCTTCTAGTAGGATATGAAGCTCCCTCTCAAGAGAGCACTGCATCGCTTTATCCTCATCAAATTTTACATCCCTTCACACAACTGTCATTCTGAGGGATGGAAAGTACACATGGTAGCTGTAGGGAGTTTCTGTGTAACCCAAAAATACCCCCAATTTTGTTGTCGTTCTAGCTTCCTCCTTGATTCTTTGGAGACATGGTAGTAAATAGAGGCTCCAAAAATACTAAAGTACGAGACATCCGACTTTCTCCTTGAGAAAGCCTCCTCTAGTGTAATCATGGCCAAAACCCAATGAGGACTGTGGTTCTGCAAATAGATTGTTTTGTTGCATGCCTCAACCCAAAAGTGAAGAGGTAGGCCTTGGTCATGAAAAATCACCCTTTCTACTCCCACGATGCTATTATTATTTCTCGTAGCCACCCCATTCTGCTATGGGCTATGGGGTGCTGTCAACTCTCATCGAATGCCTTGTTTTGCACAAAACATTTTAAATTCATTCGACATGTACTCACCTCCATTATCATTCTTGAGAGCCTTCACCTTCTTGTCAGTTTCTTTCTCAACCATTGAATTGAATTCTATGAACTTGGAGAATGTCTCATCTTTATTCTGCATGAAGAATATCCAACATTTTTGTGAGAAGTCATCAATAAAAATGACAACATATTTTTGCATGGAAGTGGAGGTTGTCGAGAAAGGTCCACAAATATCAGAGTGGATCCTTTCTAGGACTGCATGTGCTTTGTTGTCCTGATCATGGAATGTGGATTTTGTGTACTTCCCCAAGGTACATCCTTTTCATACATCTTGTTGATCAACTGCTCCTTTGGGAAGCCCCGTGGTTATCTATTGCATGATATTCAAGGTTCCATGATGAAAATGACCAAGTCTTATATGCCAAAGTTCACCGACATTGCAACTTTGAACCTTCTCTACCTTTGTGCTTAATGCAACAAAATCTTCCACATCTAGCTTATAGAGGTTATTCACACAATACTTGATCTAATTCACCTATCCCATGGCTATGTGTCTCAGGAATGCCTTTCTTTTGTTGAAGATCACATCATAACCACAGTCTTCCAAAACTGCAACAAAGACAGGATTTTTCTTTAGGCCTAGAACAAACATGACATCCTTGAGCCTGAGGGGGGAGCCAAACTCCTTATGAAAGGTGACTGTACCAATCCCGGTCATGTTATACCTTCCATAATACCCCATCTTGATGTGCATATACAATTATTTATCCTTGAGATCACTGAAAAAGTCTCTATTCCCTGTCATGTGGAATGATGCACCTGAGTCCAAGTACCACATGCTCCCCATCACTATGCTAGCCATGCATGCAATGAGACTAAAGTCAAGCTCGAACTATTAATCCAAGGATTCACTGGCTGCTCTTCTTGAGGTCTTCTTTCTTTCTTTCTTTTGTGAACACTTCGTGGCATAGTGATTCATGGCAATGGAAGCATTTAATTTTGAAAAAATCTTTCTTCTTGCCCCCTTGACTAGATTCTGGTTTGGATTGGGATTTTTTCCCTTTTCCCTTCTTTTCCTTTCTATCCAATCCAAAGTTTTCTTCAACCTCTCCCTTGGATGAAGTCCCATCTTTGGTATTCTGCCTTATTTCCTCTTGTACCAAATCAGACCATAAGCACTCCCAATTCGGTAGTTTCTCCATCCCGTTCACCAAATATTGATAGGTATGCCAACTCTTGGGAAGGCCCAAAAGGGCTAGGATTACAAAGTCTTATTTAGGGACAGTACCACCGACCCCACTAAGCTCATCACGACACTATTGAATTGTGTCATTCTTCTACATCTTTATACTTCAAAGTTTATCCTTGAGCGCCAGCTTCCTATGGTCACTATTATTCTCGAATAATTTTGTCAGTGCTTTCCACATTTCAAATGAAGTTTCCTTTCCATGGATATTTGAGACAATGTGATATTTTACTCCCTCCAAGATTATGCTCCTCACTTTAGCAACATCTTTCTTCCACTCAAAAAGGTTATGGGCATCAGATGCTTGAGGTTTTGCAACAATTGTCTTGATGTATTATAGAAATACATTGTCATCCAATACCTCCTCCATGCAACAAAATTAGAGGTGCCTTCCAAGGCATACTATAGCCTTAGTCCATTAAAGGCCATATTCTTAGCTCTAAAGAAATCTTGTTGCACTGAGCTTCAAAATCAAGCCTCCTAACAACAACTTTGAATTCCTGCTCTGATACCATGTAGCAATTATGATATATATTTGTTGCTGCTCATGAAATTTTAATCAAGATAACAAGACACAACTACTCGATTTCTCTTTGGAAACTAATTCACAATCTAAAAAAAATAAAAAATTAGACATGCAATAAGAAATCACACAAAGGCAACAAGTATTTTTTCTGAGGAAAGAAAACTGCTAAAAACCAAAATGCCTAATTTCATTAAATCAGAAGAATAGAGATGTATTACAATTTCTTTTCTCGACTGAGCACAACTTGAAAGTGCATAACCTATATCTCTGCTCACTAAAAGGATCTAACCTAGACTTAACCAAATTCAACCTCTTCTTGATCTCCTATTTCCTTGTGTTGTTCCTTGAGGAGTTAGGCCCCTATTATTTAGGAAATTCATCAAATTTTTAAAGAATCTGTGGAAAAACCTGTTATCAGTTT
The DNA here is from genome assembly GCA_031772625.1 of Pinus tabuliformis. NCBI lineage: Eukaryota > Viridiplantae > Streptophyta > Pinopsida > Pinales > Pinaceae > Pinus > Pinus tabuliformis. The sequence continues at coordinate 800,695,589 of CM062816.1, forward strand.
TTTTGGAAAACCAACGTTTCAAACTAGCTTAGTGAGTCCATCATCAAGGCAATGTGATCTGCTTTTTGAGAAGAGAGAGCATGCAAGTATGGAGCAATTAATAGTTAAATGAAATAAATATCTAATGTCCGCTTGATTAATTAATATAAATTTATTATTAATATATTTATTAATTTTTTTTTTATATTAATTAAGTTCTTGTATCTTTAAATTTCTTGTTTAAATTGTATATGTAAATACCATGTTAATTTATATGTTTAAATACTTTTTAATTATATTTCTTAATTTGAACTTATGTTTCCTATTTACTTATATATTTAAGTTTCTTGTTATCTATATATTTAAATACAATGTTAATTATATATATATATATATATATATATATATATATCTTTTTTTTGAATGCTATGTTAATTCTATATTTAATTAATTAATTTTGTTTTAAATGAGAAAGTTAGATATGGTATTAATTATGATTAGGTTTAATATTAATTTATGAGTGTTAGTTAATTATATCTTTAAGTTTCATGTTTAATTGTATATTTAAATGTCATGTTAATTATATATTCAATTTTCTAATTAATTAAATATCTAAATATCATGTTACCTAGTTATATATCATGTTAATTAGTTATATTTAGATATATATTAAGTTCTTATCACTATATATTAAGAGTTTTGTTCATTATCTTTTCAAATCTAAAGTTAATGCTTATTATGATTAGGTTATGAATTCATCAAATTGATTGCGCAATTCCTTTAGGATGTTCCTCTTACTGCATGAAACACCTATGCACTCAAGACTAGTCTACAACTGATGTTACATAGCCTTGGAATCTCCAACTCAACTGGGTAACTCAAATTCTCTGCATGCACTAGCTATTTTGGGTTGATTGACTAGTTAACTGGATGATCACTAAGTTTGACTAAAGTCCCATTGCTTTACTGACCTTCCACTAGTTCCTCCAAAAGTTGGAACTAGTTTAATTGAAAACAATCTGAGATAAATGACCTTGATTGCTACAAATTAGCAATCGCACATGCATAACTGAAATCTAACTCCTCCAACTCGAATTTATGAGTACACTGGGTGACACAAGCCATGTCACACAAGTCAACATCATCCAAGTTTTCTGCTGATGTGGAAATTCGAATTTTTTTAATTTAATCAAGGCAAAATCGAATTGAGAATTTCTTGCTTCATTTTTCAACAAAATCTGTATCTCGTTCTGTTTTTGCATAAATTCGGATCAATGATACAAATATTTCTAGAGAGATGTATCAAATTAGTGTAGTTACATTCTAATTCCTCTAGCTCTAGTGATGGACCTAACATTATTTAACATGCATATTGATTGTTTTAATACATATTTGACGTATTTGTTAATTTTGGTATTATTCTTCATGTATATTATTCCCTTTTATATCATTTTGATGCAAAAAATACCAGCTATCCAACTAAGGGAGATTGTTCAAAGCTAAGATTTAACGAGCATACTCTTTGTTTGAGGTAGTGTTGAGGGCCCGGAAATCGGGTCAACAACAAGGGGGATACCCACCCGGTCCGGAACTTGGTTGGCAGCTCCTTGTTCGTTTGGTATAGCGGGTCCGACTGGGGATAGTGGGACCAGTTTCCCAATGTAAGGGGTGTGTGTGTGTGTAGAGTTTGATGATGCTGATCTAGAAGTAATTTGAGCTAATTTAACTCTAACTTCTAAACTGAATCTATGCTATTGTAATCTAACAAAAACAACACATCTAATCTACGCTAACCCGGGGTAGATTTCCTCTATTATGCGATCTAAAAAGATTTCGAACAATAACTGGTAATAAAGATCATTCAGCTATCATAAGAATATAAATCAATTAAGATAAACCATTCTGCATAAAAAGTTAGGCAAGACAGTTGTGAACAGCATATCGCATAATAAGTTATTCATATGTCAAGCACAAATAAATGACTCCACCGTACAGAAGTGCCAAATGGTAACCCACACATTCATACATTAACATATAAACAACTAAAACTACATATCACTCTAAGAATATAAGCAGAAATTGGTCAAGAGATAAAAGTACCATTTATGACTGATTTCACTCACAAACTTCAAGCAATAACGATTTATCTCTACTTGTTCTAACATCTACTAAGAGTACAGAAGTGCAACATCAGTAGTAGACATTAAAATGCAAACATAAATAAATCACGATCCATCCATTTATCAAAACCTCCTCTGAGGGTGTATAAGTGCATGTTCCGAGGACAAGTTTTTGACAAATTTCTAGACCCTTCTCCAATGCAATGAGAAGGGTTAAAATACTACTACCTAATTCTAATAATAGTATTATTACAAAATTTTAGGATGCGGTTTTCAAATGACCGTCCTTTTTCTAATCTAGTTGAAGGAAAAAATAACATTCTAAATGAAGTCGCTTATGAACCTGGTCCTTAAAGTTGCAAGTATTCAGCATAGGCTTGAGAAGAGTCGGCTGACTGATTTCTGCGCTGAGCTGGGCTGCGAAAATGACATCTATGAGAGCTGGCGCTACCTTTTTGGTTGCGTTTGAAATGCATTTCATCGTCATCCATTGGATGTGTGGTTTAACCAAGTACGTCCAGTAACATTCCCAATCCAACCTGGTCAATGCTTAGATTGCTTTCCCTTTTGCCTGCGCTTTCTGCTTCCATTCTGTTTCCAGTTGCAACTTGTTTGGTAGGTACCCCGGGGTGGTCTCTACAATTAAATTGGCCCTGTGTAAATTCTCATTTACACAATCGATAAGAATGCTTGCCTGTGTCGCCGCTGTCTCTGCTGCTCACTCCGCCTGCCTGATTTGATCATTCCACTTATTTAAAGAGCAACTCCTTATGATTTTCATTTATCCTGGGTACACCTTCCCTTTTGCCTTCATCATCATCTTGCCAAGTCAAATATTCTGTTACCTTCTTGTCATTCTGATCATAGTCACTCCGCAAGTCCACCACTTGACTGGTGATTTTGTCGCTCAGCTCACAATAGTGACTCCACTGTGATATTTTACGTCCCAACTCTTCTTGATGCTGCAGTAGTTGCTCGTTCAAGCCAATAGATTCTGAAATGAATTCTGCCAGCTTGGGCTCATCTTTATGCATTTCTTGTAAAGTCTGCAATTGTTTTTCTTTCTCTTCGAGACTCCTTTTATAGCCTATCTGCATTTGTTGAAAGTCTTCCTGTAATTTTTCGAGTTGTCTGGAAGCTTCAGTGTTAGCGTTGACCTGTTGCAACTGTTGTTGTAGTAGCTGTATATGATTTTCTTGTTCCTTCAATAGCTGCTGAACTTCCGAGGCCTTGTCAATAGTTGCAGAAGCATATGCTCCTGCAATCTGAGACAGCTTCGTGAGATTTTCAGTCGGATTATTATTGGGGTCTTTCCATAAGACGTCCAAATGTTCAGCATCTTGCGATAGTGTATTCTTTATTTTTCTTTTCCTTCTCTGTCTCCTTACAACTGCTTTGTGTTGGGGACTATAGAATACATCCAGTGGGGGAATTTCTTCTACGTTAAGTAGAAGCTCTGAAGGTGGAGCGATAGGAAGGTGTTCTGCTTCTGCGGCACTACTGACTATGTTTGAAACCACTTCTTGCACCACCTGTGTATTATTCACAGGTGTTTTCGGGGCTTGCCCTTCAAGATTGATCAATTCATTGAAGGTTTCCCACTCTTTATCTAGCTCTGTTGTGACAAGTGGTGCTTCGATGACAGGAGGGGGAAGATTTCTTGGTGGGGAGGCGATAACTTGCTGTTGAGACATTGCACTTGACTGAGCTGTATCTTTGGTTGTTTCTTCGTTTTTTCCTTGCTCGTAAACAGACTCTTCAGGATGCTCATATACTTCTTGCACGCCGTTGGACTTAGATATGGAAGTGCTAGAGTTTTCACTGAGGCTGATGCTTGGAGTTGGTTCTCTAGCAGGCAGTCGCAGCTTCTCTAGCGGAATACTGGCCAGCCTTCTTTCTCTGTATAACGTGAATTTTTGGAGGTCACCTGAAGACAACCTAGACTGAGCTTCCGGAAAAATTTCTTGGAGCGAACTCTTATTCTAAACAGGTCATCAAACAAATCTTTCTTTCCAGAGAACACTCTTACCTTGACATTCGTTGTGAATTATTGGGCCACATCATTTGGGTCGAATGGCCTCGCTGGGAATTTAAATAATTGAAGACACGTCACATTCTCCACTTCGCCAAAAGCATGTCCTACATCTAACAAAGAGAAGGCCCCACAAGTTACGAGAAATTGAGGCCATATGGCCTTCTTCTTGTCCTTTAGGTCTTTGGTCAGGCCGCCTTCAGAACAGGTTTGATAAGCGATTTCCCGAGCCAAAAGTTTATCAGGGATATATAGGGGTAGGACATGTGGAGGTACAGTGCTTCCAAAAACTCTAATGTAAGTAAACCATTCTTCCCCGAACCATCTCGCGATGGGGATGATGTCAATTTGTGCCTCGGGAGAGCACCTTGGGGGGTCTTTGTCATAGATTATTTTATATAGGGGCAAAATAAGCCCATGGAAAATCTGGTAGAAGTGAGGGGCAAACTGGGAATCCCATAATACCTTATGATAAAAATGGATGGGCAATGGGTCTTGGGTAGTCCATTTCCAACCCATAGCAGGGAATTTAGATACAAGACAAACGGAGTCCATAATATAAGCAGACAGATAAAAAGGAGGATAGACCCTTTGAGACAAGGATCTTAGACTGGTAATTGATAACGGCTGTGTATAGATTATTAGAAAGGATTTTGGCCCAATATATAACGTCGGCGTTTGTGGCAGCACCAATTAATGGTAGCCATTCAGATGAAAACTTGTTGATATCCGGCATCCCAAATAACCTACAGAGCATGGCCGCAGCAAAACAATATGGAGAGGTGAGGGAACCAGTGCTGTACATACCGTTTTTATCCTTTTTAGCGGCTCGTCTCTTCTAGACCATTCTTTAGTGGTGTCTGATAGATCTGGATTCTCCGCCGCGAACTTCTTAACAAATTATGCGTTATAGGTTGCTTGCGGTTCTGGAAGATGATACATAAGCTTCAAATCTTGCGCAACAAACGATCCGACGAGCCCGTATCCTTGAACTTTTAAATGTCTGTTATTTAAGTCGGCATCATCCAGTATCCACTTGATCATATCCGTATATGGTAGAATTTTAGGTCTTGCCGCTATTCTGTGAAGAAATTAACATGCTAGGTCCTCTAAGGATGCCTCAGAAGAGCGCGGTGCATCCACGACAGCAGCAACCTTCGGTATTCTAGGTTTTTTTTATTCTAGCAGCCTGTACATGCCTTCCCATGTTGATATCCCCGCGTCCCTGTTACAGGCCGTGTCTTTGTACAGAGGCACCATCTCCTTAGTCTTCTCCTTTGCTTCAGAGATTTGAGCTTTATTTTTCTTTCCGATTTCTCTCTGCGTTTGTGTCTAAGTCGTCTCAGCTCTTCATTCCTGCAAATTACGAGTGAAATGGAAATGACTGATCCAGAAAGGTGATGGGAGAGTTTTAAATGCAACAGATAAATCAAATATGCCACCTTACGTGAAGTAAATCTCTACCAAGGTACGCGTCTTTAATCCACTTAATAACTGACAACTAATTCATTTACTATCATTAAAAGCGCATGATTTCGGGTCAGATTATGGTAAGTGGCTTTTCTTTGAATGGCGTGCCCAGAGGATTCGTACTGAAGTGATTTATGATTTGCTGACATAACCTTGTATATCGCGCGGTCGCTAATTGCATCATCGCAAATCACAAGGATGTAGCATCGCAGCGATCGTGATATCGCAGATCGCAAAAATTTGATATTTGCCAAATCTAGCAGACTTATTTCTGCGATATGCGATCTAGCGATCGGCGTTATCGCAGATCGGTGAATCTCTAAGTTTTTCTTTTTTTGAACTACTTTGTTGCGATGCGATGTTATTGTCAACACGAAGGTCACGCGCATATCGATTGTTTAAAGAGAAATAAGGGTATTTCCTATCTTTCTACAACGCGACTTTAAAGATTTTCTTCTCATCATAAACTTAGGCTTAAAATATCCAAGAGGCTTTTCCTAAGCATATGATTGTGACCTTAAAAAGAAACTCTTGCTTTTCATAAAAATTAACTAAGGGTCCCCATTCATTGATACTTAGATGAACTAGGGGGGGTGTTGCTGGCCACAACAATTGGCGATTCACTTGGGAGAACCAGTTATCTCTGATTTTCTATTGACGCTTTCAAACTCCAATTTTTTTTTTTTTCCAGAAAACTTGAAATTTATTATAAAAAGATAAAGCAAATGATACTTCAAACTGTCAATGATGTTTTGTTTCAACTCTTTTCTATTTCAATTACTTGCATCCTTAGTTTGTCCTTGCACCTAAATTAGTCATTACTTGGTCTTGTAAATCATAAAATAAAGCCTTCTCTATATAACGACCTCTTTTAAATATGCTCCTTTGTCGCAGGTAGAGCCTCTGCTGCAAGCAGGCGTCCATAGCCTCGACAGGGTTACCTATTACCCAGCATTGATCCTTTATCCCGCTTAAGGTTATTTACAACTTTTTCTGAGAAAAACCCCTTTTTGACACTTTTTCTTTTTATATTCTCTAAAGAACAATGTCTTGGTTTGGTGGCCAAATTATGACACAGTCATTCACTTGATTTACACTTTTGCTGAACAAGCTGGCTCGTGATGAGACCCCTTGTCTTTTGATTGCAACAATCTTGAGTCATTGCCCTGTTTTGATAGACAGTTTTGGCAAAGTCAGCAAGTTATAATATCTGTGATCATGATAAGCCAGCTCGTGATGAGACCTCTTATTCTTTGAGATATAATGTCTTTTTGGATTATTCCTCTGAATGCTGCGTTTTCCTTTAGCAGGGAGGAAGTCAAATTTTCTTTCCTTAAGAAAGATCTGGACGACAATGATAGAGTTGTTTGGTTATGGCTGTTTCTACAGAGAATCTTTATTTTATTATTGATACCTTTCATTGTACTGACCTAAGGCAATTTCTTCACTAAGGTAGCTTTCTTCAAATTTCTTGGAGTGGAAACTAGTTTCATATCTGAGGTAAAGTTCTATTGATAATAAAGATCAAGTTTCTAAAAGATTTGTTGTTCATAGAAGTGGAAGTTCAAAATCTTTGACAGAGAAAAGGTGTCTTTAGTGAATGTCAAATGCCGTTAACCAAAGCAAATGTTATTATGGAGAAAAATATTTAACGCAATGAGAAGTAGATATTTCCTAGGGTTATGCACATAATAGGTATAATTTTGCCTATTAATTATCGAAAGTGTTGGATACCTATACTAATAGGTTTCATATTTCATGATTGGCAAGAGAAAAGCCAAATATGCTCTGCTCTGGTGTCCCAAAGATCCCATATTTCTTAGAAAGCAAGAGCTGGGTAAAGTGTTTCAAGTATTGAGGACCTTATTTCAAATTTTGTGGATGATTCAACAGTCTAATCTGGATCATGCCATGTTTCAATTTTGAGTTTTAGAATAGAGAAAGAAGTCTGTCCAAACAGCCTAATCTTGGCAGACAAGTAGTTCAGGTAGAGAAGCAAAGGTTCCCAAAAGTTTAATCTGGGACCTTGGAAGACATAAGGGTAGAAGTAGGTAGAGAGAAAAGGAAAAAGCCAAAGAAAAGAAAAGGCAATTGAGGGTTGCAAGTCCAAGTGCCCCTCCAAGAAGAAACAAAAAATGCTAGGCAAAATAGTTGGGTAGGCAGTTGTGGTTGCAGAAAGAATATGATCACCATTACACATGTATCAATAGGTCTCTTGCCAAGGCAATAAATCTATCAGCAAACAAAGTGGTGAATTCCATGAACTCACAGCAAAGAGGATCACTAACTTCTTTTTCTTCCCTCTCTAGTCCATCACTAACACCCCCTTTCTAATTCCCCTCCTTCATTCATATTAACTCCTAATTATACTATATAACCTCCCCTATCTTACCCCCACCCCTAATAATATTAACACTAAGGTGTATAAAACCCCAAATCTTATGTATATTCCCTCCCCTAGGCATAATAGCCGTGTATTTTTCAAAAGGGACCAAATGGCATCTGGCCACTTTGGTGAACCTATTCCACCCTATTCCCCCTTTGCTGCAAGATAATTTACCCTCAAATCACCTCTGCATTGATAAAACCCCCTCTCCAAACCCCTTTTGCCTATAAAAACCTTTGCAAAGGTTAATACCCGCCTCTGGCACGTTCCCCAATCCTACCACATTATTGGTTAAACGAAACATTTGAAAAAACCCATAAAAACCCACAAAGTTTAATCTTTTCCGCCCGCAGTATGAAGCGCGCATCTTTCTCCTCCGCCAGCCGTCGGATCAAGCCCATCAGATCCGACGGTCCACATCAATATCGGAGCGCATCCTATGGCGGCACTTTAACCTCCGGGAAAGTGACGTTGCGCCTTGTCACGCCTCCTCCACGCGTCGATCGATGAACCATCTCGGAGCCAAGTCTGACAGCCTCTGCGCCGTACCTAAACCGCCCCGAGAAACCGCGGCGGTTAAGGCCTTAACCGTGACCGCTGCGGTTTGACTGCCACCTACCCGTCGCTGACTCGCCGCCACGTCCTTGTCTGCTCGTACCTGCCTTTGTTATTGGTCCACCTCGCTGCTGACTGGGTTGCCACCTCACCGCCCCTTTGACCAGTCACCCACTGCCACGTCGCCCGATGACGTCAGCTGACGTCACCTCACCATGACCCACCAATGACGTCATGCTGACGTCAGCAGAAAAAAGCGCCAAATTGGTAAAATAACCCATATTTACCAATTTTCCCGTGTTTTTTACCACTTTCACTGTTATTTCTGTTGGACGCTCTGCATGACCGTTTGCACTCTAATTTTCGCCAACCAGTCTATTAGCCCGGGCGACCTCCTCAAGCAGCAACTGTGCACCTTTGCTTCAACCTCTGCTCATCGAATTACAGGTATTTAGACCGTTTCGCCCTCCATACGACCTTCATTAAGCTTGAAATTGCTCAGAGGGATAGTAGAACCATAAAAACGCTATTTGCACCGTTCATTTCCATTTGTTCATCCACCATTGTCATTGTGAGGGCCAAGAAGTACCTGCAGAGCTTTAGAAACCTGCAATTCACATAAAACCACTGTAATTCACCATTTTTCCCGGCAGAGCTCCTAATAGATATAATTCACCCGATTGGAGAGTTCAGTTAGACCACAGAGAAGTTCTGTCACTAGACTCCAGTAGTATTTCAATTGCTATTGAGAGAATTCCCCTTGGATACTCAAAACATCAACTGTTTCCACAGAGAACTGCCTCCAGACTGTGTTTTTACCATTCCACCTGTCCACCTGCAATTCTTGCATCTTGAAGAGCTATGGAGACCCCTATTGCACTGAATATTAAGCCCATCAATGCTCCTCACCAGGAATTAGCATGGAAAGCCCTGGGAGACATGGACTACCAAATGCTGGATTGGTTCCCCATGGGAACCAAGTACAATATTCAAATGTTGAATGAACTAAGGGCCCAGCACCTCAGTGGGGCAGATATCTTGGGGATTTGGGAGTCAAATTTGCCCATATACAACCTTCCCCAAGTCAATCCTATGCCAGAGCTCATTTATAGCTGCCAGGAATGCTATGACCCCAGCCAAAGAGCAGTCATGAGCCCCACAGGCCTAGTCCTGTTCCAGATCACCCCAGAGAGCATAAACCAGATGCTGCGCTTCAAAACAGCCAAGAAATTGACCCCTCTATCCATGCAGAATCTGATTAACAGAGGGATCAAGCTGTCCAGTGACCAGATTGTCAAAATCAACCAACTGTTTGTCACACCAGGCTCTGAAACAGTCAGAACCCCTCCTATTGGGTACCAATATCTAAATGAGTTGGGCAGAATGTTGGTGGATCTAATTGGCTATGTCCTAGGATTCAGGGGGTTGGAAGATGTAGATGACAGCATAATGGCAATGCTGTCTATATTTGCCCCTGGTAAGCCTCCAGCTGTGCAGTATGATTATGCAACTTACATAGCAGAGAAAATCCATGAGCAGTTCATGAATTTGAAAAGGGAGAGACTGTTCAGGTACTCCTCCTATATATATCATTTATTCCTTTTCTACCAGCCAGCTACCTTCTCAGTTCCTTTGAGGCCACTCAATGCCAAAGGAATCCCAAGATCAGTTGTTTTCTGGACCTCTGTCTTTCATTCTACCTCAGTATCACCCTATACATACTGTGAGTTTATTGATTTATTTGTTCATCCAGCCCTAACAGCGCTGCAAGGTACTCCTCCTCCTAGATTAACCGATGAAATGAAGAGGATTCTACATTTGAACAAATCTTACAATATTGGCAACTGGTACTTCTACCAGAACCACACAGTCATTAGGATATATGGCTGTGAATTGAACCCATTTAAGTTGCCAAGGTATGTCCCCATGAGGCTTTTCGCCTTAGAATATTTCAGGCAGTTTGGGAACTCAGATTACCTTCACTTTCAGAGTAGAAACAAGAAGTCACAATTGAAGGTAAGAAACCAGCTAGGTTCCTTCCTATATAACAGGAAAGAGGAAGGGTGGAAAGAGGCAGACAGCATCCTGGAAGGCCTCAGATTGCAGACCAGTTTTAAATGGATTCCCTATGACCCCAATCATTCTATCTCCCTCAGAAGAATTAGATACAAATTGGGCAACTATGCACATAAAAGACAACCTGAAATTGAACAGTATGCCAATGCACTAGATTGGGAAGAGGGTACACTAGTAGAACAAGTCACTAAGGAAGAATTACTTGAGAAAGAAGCTAGGAATGTGCAAAAAGAAGCTGACTTGGAAACTTGTGGACAGGTGCCCCTCTCCTACAGAAAGCAAATTGGAACAGCTGCTAAATCTTCAGCAGCACAGCAGCAAACTACTGACAAGACACCCCAGGCAGCAAGCAAAGACAAAGGAAAACAGGTGGAACAGCCACCTATATTGACAGAAGAACAAGTTGACACCTTGCTACAGCAGCAAGAAGAAATGGAACAGCAAGAACTGGGGCAGCAACAAGAAGAAGCACAGTCCAGTGAACAGCAGCCCTTGCAGCAGGAAAAGGGGACAGATCTACCTAGTTACACTGAGCAGCAGCCCCAAACAGAGGTGCCTCCCAGGACAGACACCAATGTAGACACCTCAGTCCTCCAAACACCACAGAAGGAGGACTTGACCAGGAAAAGGGAGAGAGAGACCCCCCACACCTCATCCTTCATCAGAGGAGAGAAGAGACAAAGACTGAATGACTCCCAAGAGGAGGACATAGCAGTAAGGCAAGCCATGGGCATGGGCCCACCCAGTGGAGAACTTTCGGCCAGCTCATCTCAGCGTGGACATGACATGACTATGGGAGGAGAGGTCAGCTCCTCCGGTCAACATAGAGAAGGGCAGTCAAGTATAAAGCAGCAATTCATTGACATCAAAAGGAGGAGTGATCCCATAAAAGTGCAGCTGTATAATCACTTGTTAAACCTAGCTCCTAGCAACCAGCAGAGACTCATGTCTGCTTTCGATGTGAGCGAAGGCAAAATGACAATGAGCCACTTCATGCCCACAACTTTGCATCCTCAGTCCACCTCGGACTATCTAAGAACCAACATGGAGGTTCTTGCCAAAGACATACACCCTATGGACAAGATTGAATTACATAAACAAACTGGTGAAATGGTGTATGCCTGCCTGGCAGATGAGACATTGGAGAACTACAAACTAAAGAGCAGCCTGGATAACACAGCTTCTCAGCTGGAATTAGAAAGAGCATCATCACAAGCCAAGGACAATAGGATCAAGTCCTTGGAAGAGGTAATTATAGATATAGGGCATGATCCTAAAGATGTCAAAGGCATCCAAGAACTCCTGAAGATAAGGGATGCAGACATGGCAGCCCTAAGAAAGAAAATCAAACTCCCGGCCACCATCCATCCACAAACAGATGAAGTTGCCCAGCAAAGGCAAGAAAAGGATACTACAGACCTGCTGGTATCCCTATACAAAGAGCTGGTTAGGACTCAAGACCAGCTAGGACAAACTGAAGCTGCAAAGGCAGCACTACAAGAAGCACTGAAGCAAAGAGAAGAGGGCCAACCCTCCCAGCCTCCTCCTGTGATAATAAATCTTGAGGAAGTCCCTCCAAAGACTACTCCTCCTCCTCAGCAAACAGAAGCTACAGCACCAACTACAGCGCCATCCACAGCAACAACAACTACAACATCGGAACAGGCTACTAGTTTAGACATGCAAAAGCTGCAAGCTGAGATCCAAGCCATGGAATCTCAAATGAAAGAGCTGGATGAACTTAAGAAAACCTTGGCTAAGGTAAATGAAAAGTTTGACAAGAGCAAACAGAATGAGGCAGCCAAGGAGAGAGAGGTAAGAGCTCTTAAGAGGAGAATTGCTGAACTAGAGAAAGAGCTTGCACTAGAAAAAGTGACAGCTGAAATGAAAGCAGTGCTATGGAGCAACATTGGGCGGTCCATTGCCAACCAGTGGCAATATATTGAGACCATGGATGAGCAAATGGTGCTCATCACTAAAGCAAACAGAGAAGTACAGAGAGCCAGGGCAAGCCTTGGACACATGCCAGAAGCTGCCACTAGGATGATCAATATTCTGAACTATAAAACTAGCTCTCAATTAGCTGTCATGGGAATCACCAACAGGACAGAAACAATTGCTGTAGCCAAAAGAGTTATAACATTGAGGAACTTAGTTGGAACACTGGAGAGGAGGACACAGGATATGCAGACTGAAATCAACAGATTCCTGGAAAAATTCGTGGCACTACAGAACAGAGGCCTCCCCAGCATTTTAAGCAGTGTAGGAAGACTGCTCACCCTAGACAATTACAACAAGAGAATTGATGCCCATGCAGTAGCAGAGATTGCAAAACCGCCCAGCACTTCAGCAGACGCAGGGCCAGCAACCGGGCAGACTATGTATGACAGGGTGGAGAACCTATTTTTCCTCATGAATGAAGTTGAGCATCTGTTTGATACACCACCTAACTTCTTCAAATTCACAGAAGCAGATGAAACTCTAGGGGCAATCTTAGCACACCAACTGCCCACACAGGATGTCTGGAGAAATTTGTCACAGACAATTTTGTCAGGCCAGAATCAGTAGCGCTAATTCTCCAGGCAAATAAGCATACATGCGCAGGCACAATTTTGAAGAAAGATATCTACAAGGAAGAGGCAGAGGCTAAGCCAACTCAGCAGGACCATTGACTCACCACAAGCAGCAGTCACAATCACAGGTGAAAAGTCCAGGATACAGCGTACAAGCCTTAAAGACAGGTCTTCCAGCATTTATTCAGAATATCTCGACCGACTTAGCTGTTCCCAAAGGCTAAAATATCTTCTGACAGAGCATTAAAATGCCTGTACTCTGTAATCAATGCTGTATTAAATTTTGGTCATAATATCTTAAGTAGTTGGTAAGAATGTACAATCTGAGATAACTCAAAACTCAGATATTTTGTAAATCACCGCAAGTATATATTCACCCTTCACAGCAGTTGAAGGGGTTGATGTAATTTTCTTTTGAGAACTCCCTCTTACTGTAATATTTTCAGAGAAGTAATACAAAGGAAGAATGGAATTTCCAAGGCGTGGTGTACTTTGATGTATTGTGGTGAAAGATGAATGTTACAGGATTCCAGGGTGTTGCATAAAACAATAAGTATTCTCAAATCTCTTTGTTATATGTTTTCGAGTCTTTTGTTCTCTTTTGTTGTTTAAATGTTTTACACTTGATAGCAAGGTGAAAGGATAGTTCCAGGACTTAACCCATGATTACCCTGGACTCAAACTGAGCTATTATACATGTTTTCCTCAGATACAGTGACAGAATTGTAATTCTTAATTGCTGCATTTCAAAACTGTGTCTTTTACTGTGATAGGCATTCTCAGGGATTCAATTTTTGCCCCTGAGACCTCTGTCTTTTCCTCTTAAACCTGTCTGTTGGGAATACATAAACAATAAGTGAAAATTCTTAAATGCTTTCACTGTTTGTGTTACCTGTTTCCAGTCATTTAATCAAAAATCTGTTCTATTAAGCACTCAAATGGCCTTGTAAGTTCCATCTTTCATCTCAAAGTTTCAAACACATATAGCCACAGACTCCATTGCCCAATGGTACTCAACTTCTCTGAAAACTACATCACTGGAATCTAAAAGGAGTTTCATCAACCAAAACATAAACAAAACCTGTGCATAATAGCTAGCCTAAAACCCTATCATAAACAGTTACAAATCATAAAGAGAGAGCCCTCTCTGATCACAGTTTGGCTAGAAACAGTGATCCAAAGATTGGTTAGTGGTTACCCCGGCCGTATTCCCTTGGGAGTCATAGGGAACAACCTGGGTGTTAACATAATTGGCGACTCCACTGGGGACTTAAGATTTTTTCAATTACTATCTATCTTCCAAAGCTACCATCAAGCCTGAAACTAGCCAAGAGGCCTTAGGACTGTTTCTCTAATACAGGGACAGCTTTAGGGAAGAGTTAGCTAGGGAAACTTCATCTTAGCTTTGAGACCTATATAGTCATTCCAGAATGCTTGTTCAGTCCTTGTACATATAAAACTTCTGTATAAAGTTCTAAAAGAATACTTAGAAGCTGGCTCCCAAAAGAAACCCAAGGCACACTAGGGCAAACCCTGACCCTAATCAACCCATCATTGTCGATAACCCAAATATCATACCAAAGAACATAAGGAGACAGCAAAAGCAGGACAAGCCTGCTGATTCAAATATAAGTTCGGACCAACCTATCCTCATTCCCACTCCTTGCAAAGTTCTTTTCCGTTCCACACCCAACTCCCCCAGTTCACCATCAACCCCTCAAAGTCCTCTCCTTCCATCTTCACCATCTGCACATACTCCCTCAACCAGTTCCCCACTTATTACCCATCCTCTTAACCCGGTTACACCTGTAATCCCTGTTGTCCCATTTGTTCCTATTAACCCTATAAACCCCATAAATATGGCTAACAGATATGCACCTCTGCAGATACCAGCCAATGCTCCAGCTCTACCCCAAGACTACCAAACTAGACTCTCATTTTTTGACTCCCATGGCCCTTTGACAGCCATCCAGCATGCTAAAAAGATGCAAGACCACTTTGAGACCTATGAAATAGATGATGACAGTGTCAGGATGAGAATCTTTGTTCAAAGTTTAACTGGGGATGTCAGAACTTGGTTTAGATCCTTAAATGCAAATTCCATTGCAACCCCTGAAGTTCTATACCAGGAATTTACCAACAGATGGGAGAAAAAGAGAGATCCGCACCATATACTTGGTGAATATAACACTATTAAAAGAGGTCCCCAAGAAACGGTTTTGGAGTATTGTGCTAGGTTTAACAACATATACAATGCTATCCCCCAGAACTTAAGGCCCCCTCCTGATTTGGCCCTTTATAACTTCCCTGATGGTTTTGATTCTGATATGGCCTATCAGTTGAGAGAAAGAGACCCTCCAACCCTTGCAGAAGCCCAAAGGGTTGCAGTCACTGTAGAGGCCAACCTAATTGCCAAAAGAAACAGGGCAAAGCTGGAAAAGAAGACTGGTTTCAAAGAAGAACCCTCGGGTTTTGATCAAAAGTTAGATGCAATTCTAAACAGCATGAAAAGACTAGGTGAGAGAGTGGAATCAGTAGAAAGGAAATCATCATGGGAGGCACCACAAAACAACCCTCCTAGAAACCCAAATTTTAGGAGAGTCCAGAACCCCAATATAGGAAAGACAGGTGCTGACCAAGATATCAGACCCCCTTTTCAAGAAAACTATGCAGAAACTTCCTCAGCAAATCAGCTCAATGAGGATCTTGAAATCAACCTAATAGGTCTGGATGGCAAAAGTCATGTATTCTTAACTCAGGAGGACCATGAGGAGGATGAAAGCAAAACATTCCAAACTCAATCAGGAGAATCCTTTGACTTTAAACAAGGATATGATACTGCTGTCTATGAAGTCCATAAGCAATACAAACTAAGGAGTAGGACTGTGAACGTGAATCAGCCCGAAAAGATAAAGGAGAAACAACAATCTAAAGAAACCTTAGTCACTGAACCTAATGACAAAACAAACTTGCCTACAAAGGAAGTAGTGGTTGAGGAGGTCACTGAACTACTGTCCCCACCACAACAGCCCATGGCAGCCTCGTCCTCTCACCCTAACCCAAACATTAACCCTCAAGACATCAATATAAGGGGCAGGTTCCAAAATCAGGATGAAATCCACCAAGAAGATCTAATGAACAGAGAAAGAACTGCTACCCGTGACTCCAAAATCCAAATTGATAAACCCTTTGACCTAGGAACAGAGATTGGCAAGTTAAAGATAGCAATTCCCCTTTCAGAGCTAGCCAAGCATGACATATATAAGCAACAGATCAAAAAATCCCTTCAGCTCACCAACAGCAAAGATGATGTAAATGTGCTAGATGACACTCCAGAATTACTGTTTGGCCCAGAGGTAGATGGAAAAACAGTAGTCACAGGGGTTTTACCTTTTTATGTCAGCTTGCATATACATGACAAAATACTGCATAATGCAATGTTTGACTCAGGGGCCTCTCACAACCTGATGCCAAAAGCAGTCATGGAAAGATTAAACTTAGACATCACAAGACCATACAAAGACCTGTTTTCTTTTGATTCTAGTCAAGTCAAATGCTTGGGCCTAATTAAGGATTTATGTGTGTCCTTGGTTCAATTTCCCAACAAAACCATTTTAATGGATGTTGTTGTTGCTGATATCCCACCCAAATATGGGATGCTCTTATCAAGATCATGGGGAGCGAAACTCCAAGGCTCCCTGCAATTAGACATGTCATATGCAACCATCTCTATCTTTGGACAACCAAAGAGACTTTATAGGGAAACACTCATGAAATATATGGTCAGCAGTGAAGAGAAACCCCAAAATTTCCCAATATACGCTGTTCATTCGGACATAGACTCCTTTATCCTCTTTAATGACAGTGCAGGCCTCTCAAGCAGTGATATTAAGACGGTGACACTTATACAAGAACAAAACCTTGATCAAACAAGTAGCACCTGTCAAACATCAATCAGTTCAACAAGACACTTTAGCTCTCCTCTAGTGGTCAAAGATGGTCAAGCAAATGATGAAGTTATCCTAGAAAACAAATGGGAGAACAAACCCCAACTCATGCTCACACTACCATCCCATGAACAGAATTTGAAATCTCCTGACCAGCAAGGCATCTGGTGGGTCCTAGAATTTGATGGCTCAGTTAACAAGTTAGGGGCAGGAGCTGGAGTATGGATACATAACAAAGAGAAAGGCTATGCAGAAGGCCGGGCTTATAGATTGAACTTTAAATGCACTAACAACATGGCAGAATATGAAGCTCTGCTACTAGGCCTCAAGATTGCAAAATCATTACAAGCACATAGCCTCTCAATCAGGGGGGACTCTGATCTAGTAATTCAACAAGTAAAAGGGAATTTTGTCACCAATGACAAAAGGCTGAGGTCCTATAGGTCTGCTGTAATTGAAATACTAGAGACTTTCTCCGAGTTTGTTATCACAAAGATTCCAAGGGGCCACAATCTCCATGCACATAGCTTGGCAACATTTGCCAGCACCTTCAAATTTCCATTAGAACCCAACAATTGTTTCACGGCAGAGGTCAAATATAGGCCTTCTATTCCAAACAATGTCAAAGAGTGGCAAGTATTTGAGAATGACATGCAAATAAACAACTTTTTAACCTTGCAACAAGAGTTTACAGGATTAAATATTGACCTTGAGACAGCAAGTCAATCTCAAATAGTTGATGGAGCAAGTCAATCACAATTACAGTTTCAACAGTCTGACCACCCAATGTCACCTAGAACAGCCAAACAATTACTCAGTCCAACCATTTTCAACAAAGAAAACATTCAGCAAATTCACCAAATTGACTGTGAAGAGCTGAGCAACGCTGAAGATGAAATCATACAACTCAAAGACAATCTTCTTCCAGCAGGCCTTACCCCACTAGAGGATATTTTTGACTCAAATGATGTCCCCAGGAAACCAAAGATGCAGCCATTAGATGCAACAATTGAGGAATGTAACATTGGTACCACTGACAAGCCTAAAATAATAAAGCTATCTGCTGCTTTACCCCCTGATCAAAAGCCCAAATATATTGATCTCTTTAAAGAGTTCCAAGATGTCTTTGCCTGGGGTTATGAGGACTTGAAGTCTTATGATACCTCTGTTATCCAGCACACCATTCCCCTCAAGCCTAATCAAAAACCATTCAAACAGAAATTGAGAAGAATCAATCCTGTGCTCCTTCCTTCCATTGAAAAGGAATTACAAAAAATGTTCAAAGCTGGTATCATAGCACCAATCAGGTTTTCTGAGTGGATTTCAAATTTGGTCCCTACAAGAAAGAAAACTGGTGAGATTAGACTTTGTGTAGACTTAAGGAATTTGAACCTAGTGTCACTCAAAGACAACTACCCCTTACCCAAAATGGACCACATTCTTCAAAGGGTAGTAGGGGCCTCAAGAATATCATTGTTGGATGGTTTCTCAGGTTTCAATCAAATCCTGGTACACCCTGATGATCAAGACAAAACTGCATTTACTACCCCATGGGGCACTTTCAAGTATGTGAAGATGCCCTTTGGATTGAAAAATGCAGGGGCAACGTTTCAAAGAGCAATGGACATTGCTTTTGCAAAGGAAATTCATGACTTCTTGGTCATTTACTTAGATGATCTTACACCCTTTTCAAAATCTGACCAAGAACACTTGAAACATTTAAGACAAATCTTCATAACATGCAGGAAATACGGTATTTCCTTAAACCCCAAGAAGTCATTATTTGGCTTGGAAGAAGGGAAACTTCTAGGGCACATCATTTCGAAAGATGGCATAAGAATTGATCCAGATAGGATACAAGCTATCCTACAAATGCCTCACCCAAGGAATGTCAAGGAGCTGCAAGGATTCTTAGGAAAAATCAACTTTTTGAGAAGGTTTATCCCAAATTTAGCAGAGTTAATCAGATTACTAAACAACATGCTAAAGAAGGATTCAAAGGTCAAGTGGACCGTTGAAGCAAAGCAAGCCTTTGAAAGTATAAAATTGGCCTTGACTCAAACCCCAGTGTTAACTAACCCTCAGTTTGACAGAGACTTTATTATTTTTTCTTTTGCCTCCCAGCATACTATTGCTGCTGTATTATTACAGAAAGATGACCAAGGGAATGAAAAGCCCATTGCTTTTTTCAGCAGAGCTCTTAGAGATGCTCCTCTAAAGTACCAAATAATGGAAAAACAAGCCTATGCCTTAATCAAAGCTATCAAAGACTTTAGGATTTACATCCTTTACTCCCATGTTGTGGCTTATGTACCAAGTCCTATTGTCAAAGACATTCTCACACAAGAAAACTTAGAGGGTAGAAGAGGAAAATGGATTGCAAACATACTTGAATTTGACATTGAAATAAAGCCTACAAAGCTGATAAAAGGGCAAGGTTTGGCCAAGTTAATGACAGAAGCAAATTTCCAAGCCTTAGATATCAACCAACTGGACAGTGAAACAGAGCTGGCGACTCCAAAGATCAATGTAGCCTTTGAACAATCTCCATGGTACTCTGATATCTGTTATGTATTACAAAACCTGTGTGCTCCCCCAGGACTGTCCAGAACTAAGTCTAGGTTCCTAAAAATGAAAACATCTAAATTTTGTGTGATAGATGAGAATCTACTCTGGAAAAACCATGAAGGTATTTTGCTGCACTGTCTTCTTGAGAGTGAAACTGACAATATCATGCAAGAATTCCATGCTGGAGACTGTGGTGGACATTTGTACTGGAAGTCCACCGTAGACAAGATATTAAGGGCTGGTTATTACTGGCCCACTATGTTCTCTGATGTGAAGAAATTCACAACATCATGCCACAAGTGCCAGCTGTTTGAAGGCAAAAGACAGTTGCTGCCACTTCCTTTGAGGCCCATTGCAACAGAGAGACCTTTTCAACAATGGGGCTTGGATTTCATTGGAGAAATTCATCCCTCATCTTCAGGACAACACAGATGGATCTTGACAGCAACAGACTACTTCACCAAGTGGATTGAAGCTGTCCCATGCAGACAAGCAAATGATTCAGTAATCATTCAATTTTTGGAAAACAATATACTGGCTAGATTTGGCTGCCCAGACAAGATAATAACAGACAATGCTGCTGCCTTCAGATCCAAGAAAATGGTGAACTTTTGCCATAAATTTCACATTACTTTGGGCCATTCTACAGCTTACTATCCTCAAGGAAATGGCCTTGCTGAATCCTCAAACAAAAGCCTGATAAACATCATAAAGAAAGTGCTGGAAGAGAACAAAAAGAACTGGCATAAGAAACTAGTAAATGCTTTATGGGCAGACAGATTAACCACTAAAAGATCAATTGGGACCAGCCCATATGAGTTAGTCTATGGATTAGAGGCCAGATTTCCTTCATCACTAGGAGTGCCGGTTATGAAACTTCTACAAGAAAGCCAAGCAGAGCCAAATGACATGCAAAGAAGGATTAACCAGATAATCTGTTTACAGCAGACCAGAGAACAAGTTTTCAGCAGAGTGCAGATATTACAAGAGAAACTAAAAAAGGCCTTTGACAGAAGAACTAAAGCAGAGGATTTCAATGTAGGGGACAAAGTTCTAAAGTGGGATGCAAGAAGAGAAGAGAAAGGAAAACATGGGAAGTTTGATTCTTTATGGAAAGGACCATTTTTTGTCCAAGCAGTACAAGGTAATAACACCTACTTCCTAAAAAGTTTGACTGTAACTGAACTGGATGAAGGTCCTGTCAATGGCAGGATGCTGAAGCACTATTTTGACTGTTCACTATGATAGAAATTCAGAGGTTCATTGTATATATGCAGCCTTACATATTATCTTCTATTTTAGAATGTAAAAAAAGGGTTTTCCCAAATGCTGCACCTAGCAGCAACAGGCAGATAGAATCAGAGGTTCTCCAAGAAAAGGCACACAATTTTGACAGATTACATGCAGCAAATTTCAAAGATTAAGATGGGCAGTCAAGGAATAAGGCAATCTGACCTGCTGTTCTTGGTCTTTCAAAAGAAAAACCATCCCCATGTGGAGCCACTGTTGGATACCTATACTAATAGGTTTCATATTTCATGATTGGCAAGAGAAAAGCCAAATATGCTCTGCTCTGGTGTCCCAAAGATCCCATATTTCTTAGAAAGCAAGAGCTGGGTAAAGTGTTTCAAGTATTGAGGACCTTATTTCAAATTTTGTGGATGATTCAACAGTCTAATCTGGATCATGCCATGTTTCAATTTTGAGTTTTAGAATAGAGAAAGAAGTCTGTCCAAACAGCCTAATCTTGGCAGACAAGTAGTTCAGGTAGAGAAGCAAAGGTTCCCAAAAGTTTAATCTGGGACCTTGGAAGACATAAGGGTAGAAGTAGATAGAGAGAAAAGGAAAAAGCCAAAGAAAAGAAAAGGCAATTGAGGGTTGCAAGTCCAAGTGCCCCTCCAAGAAGAAACAAAAAATGCTAGGCAAAATAGTTGGGTAGGCAGTTGTGGTTGCAGAAAGAATATGATCACCATTACACAGGTATCAATAGGTCTCTTGCCAAGGCAATAAATCTATCAGCAAACAAAGTGGTGAATTCCATGAACTCACAGCAAAGAGGATCACTAACTTCTTTTTCTTCCCTCTCTAGTCCATCACTAACACCCCCTTTCTAATTCCCCTCCTTCATTCATATTAACTCCTAATTATACTATATAACCTCCCCTATCTTACCCCCACCCCTAATAATATTAACACTAAGGTGTATAAAACCCCAAATCTTATGTATATTCCCTCCCCTAGGCATAATAGCCGTGTATTTTTCAAAAGGGACCAAATGGCATCTGGCCACTTTGGTGAACCTATTCCACCCTATTCCCCCTTTGCTGCAAGATAATTTACCCTCAAATCACCTCTGCATTGATAAAACCCCCTCTCCAAACCCCTTTTGCCTATAAAAACCTTTGCAAAGGTTAATACCCGCCTCTGGCACGTTCCCCAATCCTACCACATTATTGGTTAAACGAAACATTTGAAAAAACCCATAAAAACCCACAAAGTTTAATCTTTTCCGCCCGCAGTATGAAGCGCGCATCTTTCTCCTCCGCCAGCCGTCGGATCAAGCCCATCAGATCCGACGGTCCACATCAATATCGGAGCGCATCCTATGGCGGCACTTTAACCTCCGGGAAAGTGACGTTGCGCCTTGTCACGCCTCCTCCACGCGTCGATCGATGAACCATCTCGGAGCCAAGTCTGACAGCCTCTGCGCCGTACCTAAACCGCCCCGAGAAACCGCGGCGGTTAAGGCCTTAACCGTGACCGCTGCGGTTTGACTGCCACCTACCCGTCGCTGACTCGCCGCCACGTCCTTGTCTGCTCGTACCTGCCTTTGTTATTGGTCCACCTCGCTGCTGACTGGGTTGCCACCTCACCGCCCCTTTGACCAGTCACCCACTGCCACGTCGCCCGATGACGTCAGCTGACGTCACCTCACCATGACCCACCAATGACGTCATGCTGACGTCAGCAGAAAAAAGCGCCAAATTGGTAAAATAACCCATATTTACCAATTTTCCCGTGTTTTTTACCACTTTCACTGTTATTTCTGTTGGACGCTCTGCATGACCGTTTGCACTCTAATTTTCGCCAACCAGTCTATTAGCCCGGGCGACCTCCTCAAGCAGCAACTGTGCACCTTTGCTTCAACCTCTGCTCATCGAATTACAGGTATTTAGACCGTTTCGCCCTCCATACGACCTTCATTAAGCTTGAAATTGCTCAGAGGGATAGTAGAACCATAAAAACGCTATTTGCACCGTTCATTTCCATTTGTTCATCCACCATTGTCATTGTGAGGGCCAAGAAGTACCTGCAGAGCTTTAGAAACCTGCAATTCACATAAAACCACTGTAATTCACCATTTTCCCGGCAGAGCTCCTAATAGATATAATTCACCCGATTGGAGAGTTCAGTTAGACCACAGAGAAGTTCTGTCACTAGACTCCAGTAGTATTTCAATTGCTATTGAGAGAATTCCCCTTGGATACTCAAAACATCAACTGTTTCCACAGAGAACTGCCTCCAGACTGTGTTTTTACCATTCCACCTGTCCACCTGCAATTCTTGCATCTTGAAGAGCTATGGAGACCCCTATTGCACTGAATATTAAGCCCATCAATGCTCCTCACCAGGAATTAGCATGGAAAGCCCTGGGAGACATGGACTACCAAATGCTGGATTGGTTCCCCATGGGAACCAAGTACAATATTCAAATGTTGAATGAATAAGGGCCCAGCACCTCAGTGGGGCAGATATCTTGGGGATTTGGGAGTCAAATTTGCCCATATACAACCTTCCCCAAGTCAATCCTATGCCAGAGCTCATTTATAGCTGCCAGGAATGCTATGACCCCAGCCAAAGAGCAGTCATGAGCCCCACAGGCCTAGTCCTGTTCCAGATCACCCCAGAGAGCATAAACCAGATGCTGCGCTTCAAAACAGCCAAGAAATTGACCCCTCTATCCATGCAGAATCTGATTAACAGAGGGATCAAGCTGTCCAGTGACCAGATTGTCAAAATCAACCAACTGTTTGTCACACCAGGCTCTGAAACAGTCAGAACCCCTCCTATTGGGTACCAATATCTAAATGAGTTGGGCAGAATGTTGGTGGATCTAATTGGCTATGTCCTAGGATTCAGGGGGTTGGAAGATGTAGATGACAGCATAATGGCAATGCTGTCTATATTTGCCCCTGGTAAGCCTCCAGCTGTGCAGTATGATTATGCAACTTACATAGCAGAGAAAATCCATGAGCAGTTCATGAATTTGAAAAGGGAGAGACTGTTCAGGTACTCCTCCTATATATATCATTTATTCCTTTTCTACCAGCCAGCTACCTTCTCAGTTCCTTTGAGGCCACTCAATGCCCAAGGAATCCCAAGATCAGTTGTTTTCTGGACCTCTGTCTTTCATTCTACCTCAGTATCACCCTATACATACTGTGAGTTTATTGATTTATTTGTTCATCCAGCCCTAACAGCGCTGCAAGGTACTCCTCCTCCTAGATTAACCGATGAAATGAAGAGGATTCTACATTTGAACAAATCTTACAATATTGGCAACTGGTACTTCTACCAGAACCACACAGTCATTAGGATATATGGCTGTGAATTGAACCCATTTAGGTTGCCAAGGTATGTCCCCATGAGGCTTTTCGCCTTAGAATATTTCAGGCAGTTTGGGAACTCAGATTACCTTCACTTTCAGAGTAGAAACAAGAAGTCACAATTGAAGGTAAGAAACCAGCTAGGTTCCTTCCTATATAACAGGAAAGAGGAAGGGTGGAAAGAGGCAGACAGCATCCTGGAAGGCCTCAGATTGCAGACCAGTTTTGAATGGATTCCCTATGACCCCAATCATTCTATCTCCCTCAGAAGAATTAGATACAAATTGGGCAACTATGCACATAAAAGACAACCTGAAATTGAACAGTATGCCAATGCACTAGATTGGGAAGAGGGTACACTAGTAGAACAAGTCACTAAGGAAGAATTACTTGAGAAAGAAGCTAGGAATGTGCAAAAAGAAGCTGACTTGGAAACTTGTGGACAGGTGCCCCTCTCCCACAGAAAGCAAATTGGAACAGCTGCTAAATCTTCAGCAGCACAGCAGCAAACTACTGAGAAGACACCCCAGGCAGCAAGCAAAGACAAAGGAAAACAGGTGGAACAGCCACCTATATTGACAGAAGAACAAGTTGACACCTTGCTACAGCAGCAAGAAGAAATGGAACAGCAAGAACTGGGGCAGCAACAAGAAGAAGCACAGTCCAGTGAACAGCAGCCCTTGCAGCAAGAAAAGGGGACAGATCTACCTAGTTACACTGAGCAGCAGCCCCAAACAGAGGTGCCTCCCAGGACAGACACCAATGTAGACACCTCAGTCCTCCAAACACCACAGAAGGAGGACTTGACCAGGAAAAGGGAGAGAGAGACCCCCCACACCTCATCCTTCATCAGAGGAGAGAAGAGACAAAGACTGAATGACTCCCAAGAGGAGGACATAGCAGTAAGGCAAGCCATGGGCATGGGCCCACCCAGTGGAGAACTTTCGGCCAGCTCATCTCAGCGTGGACATGACATGACTATGGGAGGAGAGGTCAGCTCCTCCGGTCAACATAGAGAAGGGCAGTCAAGTATAAAGCAGCAATTCATTGACATCAAAAGGAGGAGTGATCCCATAAAAGTGCAGCTGTATAATCACTTGTTAAACCTAGCTCCTAGCAACCAGCAGAGACTCATGTCTGCTTTCGATGTGAGCGAAGGCAAAATGACAATGAGCCACTTCATGCCCACAACTTTGCATCCTCAGTCCACCTCGGACTATCTAAGAACCAACATGGAGGTTCTTGCCAAAGACATACACCCTATGGACAAGATTGAATTACATAAACAAACTGGTGAAATGGTGTATGCCTGCCTGGCAGATGAGACATTGGAGAACTACAAACTAAAGAGCAGCCTGGATAACACAGCTTCTCAGCTGGAATTAGAAAGAGCATCATCACAAGCCAAGGACAATAGGATCAAGTCCTTGGAAGAGGTAATTATAGATATAGGGCATGATCCTAAAGATGTCAAAGGCATCCAAGAACTCCTGAAGATAAGGGATGCAGACATGGCAGCCCTAAGAAAGAAAATCAAACTCCCGGCCACCATCCATCCACAAACAGATGAAGTTGCCCAGCAAAGGCAAGAAAAGGATACTACAGACCTGCTGGTATCCCTATACAAAGAGCTGGTTAGGACTCAAGACCAGCTAGGACAAACTGAAGCTGCAAAGGCAGCACTACAAGAAGCACTGAAGCAAAGAGAAGAGGGCCAACCCTCCCAGCCTCCTCCTGTGATAATAAATCTTGAGGAAGTCCCTCCAAAGACTACTCCTCCTCCTCAGCAAACAGAAGCTACAGCACCAACTACAGCGCCATCCACAGCAACAACAACTACAACATCGGAACAGGCTACTAGTTTAGACATGCAAAAGCTGCAAGCTGAGATCCAAGCCATGGAATCTCAAATGAAAGAGCTGGATGAACTTAAGAAAACCTTGGCTAAGGTAAATGAAAAGTTTGACAAGAGCAAACAGAATGAGGCAGCCAAGGAGAGAGAGGTAAGAGCTCTTAAGAGGAGAATTGCTGAACTAGAGAAAGAGCTTGCACTAGAAAAAGTGACAGCTGAAATGAAAGCAGTGCTATGGAGCAACATTGGGCGGTCCATTGCCAACCAGTGGCAATATATTGAGACCATGGATGAGCAAATGGTGCTCATCACTAAAGCAAACAGAGAAGTACAGAGAGCCAGGGCAAGCCTTGGACACATGCCAGAAGCTGCTACTAGGATGATCAATATTCTGAACTATAAACTAGCTCTCAATTAGCTGTCATGGGAATCACCAACAAGACAGAAACAATTGCTGTAGCCAAAAGAGTTATAACATTGAGGAACTTAGTTGGAACACTGGAGAGGAGGACACAGGATATGCAGACTGAAATCAACAGATTCCTGGAAAAATTCGTGGCACTACAGAACAGAGGCCTCCCCAGCATTTTAAGCAGTGTAGGAAGACTGCTCACCCTAGACAATTACAACAAGAGAATTGATGCCCATGCAGTAGCAGAGATTGCAAAACCGCCCAGCACTTCAGCAGACGCAGGGCCAGCAACCGGGCAGACTATGTATGACAGGGTGGAGAACCTATTTTTCCTCATGAATGAAGTTGAGCATCTGTTTGATACACCACCTAACTTCTTCAAATTCACAGAAGCAGATGAAACTCTAGGGGCAATCTTAGCACACCAACTGCCCACACAGGATGTCTGGAGAAATTTGTCACAGACAATTTTGTCAGGCCAGAATCAGTAGCGCTAATTCTCCAGGCAAATAAGCATACATGCGCAGGCACAATTTTGAAGAAAGATATCTACAAGGAAGAGGCAGAGGCTGAGCCAACTCAGCAGGACCATTGACTCACCACAAGCAGCAGTCACAATCACAGGTGAAAAGTCCAGGATACAGCGTACAAGCCTTAAAGACAGGTCTTCCAGCATTTATTCAGAATATCTCGACTGACTTAGCTGTTCCCAAAGGCTAAAATATCTTCTGACAGAGCATTAAAATGCCTGTACTCTGTAATCAATGCTGTATTAAATTTTGGTCATAATATCTTAAGTAGTTGGTAAGAATGTACAATCTGAGATAACTCAAAACTCAGATATTTTGTAAATCACCGCAAGTATATATTCACCCTTCACAGCAGTTGAAGGGGTTGATGTAATTTTCTTTTGAGAACTCCCTCTTACTGTAATATTTTCAGAGAAGTAATACAAAGGAAGAATGGAATTTCCAAGGCGTGGTGTACTTTGATGTATTGTGGTGAAAGATGAATGTTACAGGATTCCAGGGTGTTGCATAAAACAATAAGTATTCTCAAATCTCTTTGTTATATGTTTTCGAGTCTTTTGTTCTCTTTTGTTGTTTAAATGTTTTACACTTGATAGCAAGGTGAAAGGATAGTTCCAGGACTTAACCCATGATTACCCTGGACTCAAACTGAGCTATTATACATGTTTTCCTCAGATACAGTGACAGAATTGTAATTCTTAATTGCTGCATTTCAAAACTGTGTCTTTTACTGTGATAGGCATTCTCAGGGATTCAATTTTTGCCCCTGAGACCTCTGTCTTTTCCTCTTAAACCTGTCTGTTGGGAATACATAAACAATAAGTGAAAATTCTTAAATGCTTTCACTGTTTGTGTTACCTGTTTCCAGTCATTTAATCAAAAATCTGTTCTATTAAGCACTCAAATGGCCTTGTAAGTTCCATCTTTCATCTCAAAGTTTCAAACACATATAGCCACAGACTCCATTGCCCAATGGTACTCAACTTCTCTGAAAACTACATCACTGGAATCTAAAAGGAGTTTCATCAACCAAAACATAAACAAAACCTGTGCATAATAGCTAGCCTAAAACCCTATCATAAACAGTTACAAATCATAAAGAGAGAGCCCTCTCTGATCACAGTTTGGCTAGAAACAGTGATCCAAAGATTGGTTAGTGGTTACCCCGGCCGTATTCCCTTGGGAGTCATAGGGAACAACCTGGGTGTTAACAGAAAGCAAACCTAATAACTTGGTTAAATTACTCCTACTCCTATTCTAGCGATATATAGAAAATAAACTATGTGAAATGATATTTCCAATGGAACCATCTATTCATTCTTATTCCTAGCCGTATGAAACTTCCAAACATCAGTGTAAAGAACCAAATTTTCCTTGGATCGTAAATGTTGGCTGTGGAATAAGAACATATAACCTCAGCTGGAATTATGTCTGATTTTCTTTTCTCATGAGAACTTCTTTCCAACTGGATACCTATTGGATCATAAAAATTAGGATGAATTTCTGTTATGAATTGATGATCTCATAATAGGAAGGATAACAAGCCAGGTTTTGAAGATGATTTTTTAATTTCAATGGCTTGTAACCTACTGTTTGTTAACGCTGAGCTTTTAGCGATTTCGTTTGAAATGAAAGTTCCCATATATAAATCACTAACACATAGTCTATCAAAAGTTTGAAAATTTAAAACGAAATCTGATTTTGCACAAGATGAGCGCAAGTGAGAAAGAAAGGAATGACTATTTGTACAGATAGTGTTACAGCACAACTGGGGTTTACTTGTAACATCCTGTTCCTCACAAGAACTGGCCAGGTCTTGTGAATCGGGAGATGAGTTATGATTGCGAACAGGTATGGAGCTTTCCTCATGATATGAATCATAGATCGGGGTACTGTCTTGGATAGTAAAATCATTCGAATGATCTTTTACTTTGAAATGAGGGTCAACTGGTATGATTTCTGATTTAGGATGTTTCTCATTATCTGAACCTAGTTGAGTTACTTGGGATAACTCAACAACATCAACGTTGTCGAAGTAACTATCACAAATGATTTTACAGACTTTCCTAGGCTTCTCTTTTTCATTATATATTTTCAGACAAGGGAGGTCAAGCGGCTCTTGTTTGACATTGGTCAAAGGATGTGCTAAAGCTGTCTCTTTATCTTGAAAGCCTAATGATGAGTCGTTTGAATAACCCTCTGTGTTTTTTGAGATATCTTTAATATTAAGAGGGGAAAAATTGTCATCACTGAAAACATCGGGATAAAGAGAAAAATGCAAATCTGGAATAATGCATTTGAAAACATCATGAAAAAAACTTTGTTCATCAGATTCGTCATAAATATCGGGCTTTAGATCATACCTTTGTGCGCTGATACTTTTTGAAAGAGAAATAGTTCGTTGTTCTAACCTTGGCATCTGCATTTGTTGGTTTGTAATGATATTGTCTGACCTTGTATCAGAGTCATCTCCTGGTTCCAAGGTAGTTTCTCCTTCAGCATTCTCGTTTTTGTCTTCTGGTATTAGAGCATGCATGACTCCTACGCTTTGCAGATTTTCTTCATTATGGATGATTTGTGTATTCAACTTGGAATGCTCATTCATATTAGAAGAAAATGAAACAAAGGTTGAACTAATTTCTGCTTGATCAGACATAGGAGGTAGGGAATACTCATCATAATCTGAAGATTCTTCATCCGTGAGCTCACTCTCAAGATCATACTTTAGACATTTAAGATGAAATCGCATATTAAAATCCCTTACGGGTTCATCTTGCTTCCGTAGATAATCGATTTCATCATATACCCGGTCGTAGTCATAACAATCAAATTCCAAAATGAAAATCTTGACGAATTGGTCCCAGCTGTGAATTGATGCAACAGGGAGGGTTCTGCACCATTTTCTAGCTTCTGTTGTGAATGTAAGAGTAAAAATCCTGCACAAAACACCTTCATCAATTCTCTGAATATCAGAACCTGAAACTTTTTGAATAAACTGAAGGGCATGATTAAAGGCAGAAGAATTATTCTTACTGTTGAATTTTACCTGAGACAAGAGTCTTACCACATCCGGTGGAGTGTTGGAAGAGGTAGGAACATGGATGCAACTCCAAATAGGAATTTTATGAGCAGCCATCCTGATTCAAATTTTACAATTTGGAAATCATTCCAACAGACACTATGTTCAGGCCCTCCTTCTAGCGCCAAATATGTTGAGGGCCCGGAAATCGGGTCAACAACAAGGGGGATACCCACCCGGTCCGGAACTTGGTTGGCAGCTCCTTGTCCGTTTGGTATAGCGGGTCCGACTGGGGATAATGGGACCAGTTTCCCAATGTAAGGGGTGTGTGTGTGTGTAGAGTTTGATGATGCTGATCTAGAAGTAATTTGAGCTAATTTAACTCTAACTTCTAAACTGAATCTATGCTATTGTAATCTAACAAAAACAACACATCTAATCTACGCTAACCCGGGGTAGATTTCCTCTATTATGCGATCTAAAAAGATTTCGAACAATAACTGGTAATAAAGATCATTCAGCTATCATAAGAATATAAATCAATTAAGATAAACCATTCTGCATAAAACGTTAGGCAAGACAGTTGTGAACAGCATATTGCATAATAAGTTATTGATATGTCAAGCACAAATAAATGACTCCACCATACAGAAGTGCCAAATGGTAACCCACACATTCATACATTAACATATAAACAACTAAAACTGCATATCACTCTAAGAATATAAGCAGAAATTGGTCAAGAGATAAAAGTACCATTTATGACTGATTTCACTCACAAACTTCAAGCAATAACGATTTATCTCTACTTGTTCTAACATCTACCAAGAGTACAGAAGTGCAACATCAGTAGTAGACATTAAAATGCAAACATAAATAAATCACGATCCATCCATTTATCAAAACCTCCTCTGAGGGTGCAGAAGTGCATGTTCCGAAGACAAGTTTTTGACAAATTTCTGGACCCTTCTCCAATGCAATGAGAAGGGTTAAAATACTACTACCTAATTCTAATAATAGTATTATTACAAAATTTTAGGATTCGGTTTTCAAACGACCGTCCTTTTTCTAATATAGTTGAAGGAAAAAATAACATTCTAAATGAAGTCACTTATGAACTTGGTCCTTAAAGTTGCAAGTATTCAGCATAGGCTTGAGAAGAGTCGGCTGACTGATTTCTGCGCTGAGCTGGGCTGCGAAAACGGCATCTACGAGAGCTGGCGCTACCTTTTCGGCTGCGTTTGAAATGCATTTCATCGTCATCCATTGGCTGTGCGGTTTAACCAAGTACGTCCAGTAACATTCCCAATCCAACCTGGCCAATGCTTGGATTGCTTTCCCTTTTGCCTGCGCTTTCTGCTTCCATTCTGTTTCCAGTTGCAACTTGTTTGGTAGGTACCCCGGGGTGGTCTCTGCAATTAAATTGGCCCTGTGTAAATTCTCATTTACACAGTCGATAAGAATGCTTGCCTGTGTCGCCGCTGTCTCTGCTGCTCGCTCCGCCTGCCTGATTTGATCATCCCACTTATTAAAGAGCAACTCCTTATGATTTTCATTTATCCTGGGTGCACTTGCCCTTTTGCCTTCATCATCATCTTGCCAAGTCAAATATTCTGTTACCTTCTTGTCATTCTGATCATAGTCACTCCGCAAGTCCACCACTTGACTGGTGATTTTGTCGCTCAGCTCACAATAGTGACTCCACTGTGATATTTTACGTCCCAACTCTTCTTGTTGCTGCAGTAGTTGCTCGTTCAAGCCAATAGATTCTGAAATGAATTCTGCCAGCTTGGGCTCATCTTTATGCATTTCTTGTAAAGTCTGCAATTGTTTTTCTTTCTCTTCAAGACTCCTTTGATAGCCTATCTGCATTTGTTGAAAGTCTTCCTGTAATTTTTCGAGCTGTCTGGAAGCTTCAGTGTTAGCGTTGGCCTGTTGCAACTGTTGTTGTAGTAGCTGTATATGATTTTCTTGTTCCTTCAATAGTTGCTGAACTTCCGAGGCCTTGT
Source organism: Pinus tabuliformis (assembly GCA_031772625.1). Classification (NCBI taxonomy): domain Eukaryota; kingdom Viridiplantae; phylum Streptophyta; class Pinopsida; order Pinales; family Pinaceae; genus Pinus; species Pinus tabuliformis. Next base: position 800,727,724 of record CM062816.1, read on the forward strand.
CAATAGTTGCAGAAGCATATGCTCCTGCAATCTGAGACAGCTTCGTGAGATTTTCAGTCGGATTATTATTGGGGTCTTTCCATAAGACGTCCAAATGTTCAGCGTCTTGCGACAATGTATTCTCTAGTTTTCTTTTCTTTCTCTGTCTCCTTACAACTGCTTTGTGTTGGGGACTATAAAATACATCCAGTGGGGGAATTTCTTCTATGTTAAGTAGAAGCTCTGAAGGTGGAGCAATAGGAAGGTGTTCTGCTTCTGCGGCACTACTGACTATGGTCGAAACCACTTCTTGCACCACCTGTGTATTATTCACAGGTGTTTTCGGGGCTTTCCCTTCAAGATTGATCAATTCATTGAAGGTTTCCCACTCTTTATCTAGCTCTGTTGTGACAAGTGGTGCTTCGATGACAGGAGGGGGAAGATTTCTTGGTGGGGAGGCGATAACTTGCTGTTGAGACATTGCACTTGACTGTGCTGTATCTTTGGTTGTTTTTCCATTTTTTCCTTGGTCGTAAATAGACTCTTCAGGATGCTCAGATACTTCTTGCACGACGTTGGACTTAGATTTGGAAGTGCTAGAGTTTTCAATGAGGCTGATGCTTGGAGTTGGTTCTCTAGCAGGCAGTCGCAGCTTCTCTAGCGGAATACTGGCTAGCCTTCTTTCTCTGTATAACTTGAATTTTTGGAGGTCACCTGAAGACAACCTAGACTGAGCTTCCCGCAAAATTTCTTGGAGCGAACTCTTATTCTGAAACAGGTCATCAAACAAATCTTTCTTTCCAGAGAACACTCTTATCTTGACATTCGTTGTGAATTCTTGGGCCACATCATTTGGGTCGAATGGCCTCGCTGGGAATTTAAATAATTGAAGACACGTCACATTCTCCACTTCGCCAAAAGCGTGTCCTACATCGAACAAAGAGAAGGCCCCACAAGTTACGAGAAATTGAGGCCATATGGCCTTCTTCTTGTCCTTTAGGTCTTTGGTCAGGCCGCCTTCAGAACAGGTTTGATAAGCGATTTCCCGAGCCAAAAGTTTATCAGGGATATATAGGGGTAGGACATGTGGAGGTACAGTGCTTCCAAAAACTCTAATGTAAGTAAACCATTCTTCCCCGAACCATCTCGCGATGGGGATGATGTCAATTTGTGCCTCGGGAGAGCACCTTGGGGGGTCTTTGTCATAGATTATTTTATATAGGGGCAAAATAAGCCCATGGCAAATCTGGTAGAAGTGAGGGGCAAACTGGGAATCCCATAATACTTTATGATAAACATGGATGGGCAATGGGTCTTGGGTAGTCCATTTCCAACCCATAGCAGGGAATTTAGATACAAGACAAACGAAATCCATAATATAAGTAGACAGATAAAAAGGAGGATAGACCCTTTGAGACAAGGATCTTTTAGACCGGTAATTGATAACGACTGTGTATAGATTATCAGAAAGTATTTTGACCCAATCTATAACGTCGGCGTTTGTGGCAGCATCAATTAATGGTAGCCATTCAGATGAAAACTTATTGATATCCGACATCCCAAATAACCTACAGAGCATGGCCGCAGCAAAACAATATGGAGAGGTGAGGGAACCAGTGCTGTACATACCGTTTTTGTCCTTTTTTAGCGGCTCGTCTCTTCTAGACCATTCTTTAGTGGTGTCTGATAGATCTGGATTCTCCGCCGCGAACTTCTTAACAAATTGTGCGTTATAGGTCGCTTGCGGTTCTGGAAGATGATACATAAGCTTCAAATCTTGCGCAGCAAACGATCCGACGAGCCTGTATCCTTGAACTTTGAAATGTTTGTTATTTAAGTCTGCATCATCCAATATCCACTTGATCATATCCGTATATGGTATAATTTTAGGTCTTGCCGCTATTCTGTGAAGAAATGAACATGCTAGGTCCTCTAAGGATGCCTCAGAAGAGCGCGGTGCATCCACGATAGCAGCAACCTTCATTATTCTAGGTTTTTTTTCTTCTAGCAGCCTGTACATGCCTTCCCATGTTGATATCCCCGCGTCCCTGTTACAGTCCGTGTCTGTGTACAGAGGCGCCATCTCCTTAGTCTTCTCCTTTTCTTCGGAGCTTTGAGCTTTATTTTTCTTTCCCATTTCTCTCTGCATTTGTGTCTGAGTCGTCTCAGCTCTTCGTTCCTGCAGATTACGAGTGAAATGGAAATGACTGATGCAGAAAGGTGATGGGAGAGTTTTAAATGCAGCAGATAAATCAAATATGCCACCTTACATGAAGTAAATCTCTACCAAGGCACGTGTCTTTAATCCACTTAATAACTGACAACTAATTCATTTACTATCATTAAAAGTGCATGATTTCGGGTCAGATTATGGTAAGTGGATTTTCTTTGAATGACGTGCTCGGAGGATTCGTACTGAAGTGATTTATGATTTGCTGACGTAACCTTGTATATCGCGCGGTCGCTAATCGCATCATCGCAAATCGCAAGGATGTAGCATCGCAGCGATCGCGATATCGCAGATCGCAGAAATTTGATATTTGCCAAATCTAGCCGACTTATTTCTGCGATATTCGATCTAGCGATCGGCGTTATCGCAGATCGGTGAATCTCTAAGTTTTTCTTTATGGGCACTACTTTGTTGCGATGCGATGTTATTGTCAACACTAAGGTCGCGCGCATATCGATTTTTTAAAGAGAAATAAGGGTATTTCCTATCTTTCTACAACGCGAATTTAAAGATTTTCTTCTCATCATAAACTTAGGCTTAAAATATCCAAGAGGCTTTTCCTAAGCATATGATTGTGACCTTAAACAAAAACTCTTGCTTTTCCTAAAAATTAACTAAGGGTCCCCATTCATTGATACTTAGATGAACTAGGGGGGGTGTTGCTGGCCACAACAGGTAGCAATACTTGTCAACTAGTTGGCTTGACTATAAAAAAAGTGGATTTAGTTTTAAAATATCAAAATCTAAATCCTAAATGTGATTCTAAATATAAAACAAAATACAATACTAAATTTAAATACCTAAGCTAGGATTTAAGAATGAAAACGAATACAAAGTAAAACACATATTTTATCCATTAAAACATAAACTAGTTGGCTAAAAATTAAAGATAAAGGTAACCAATAATACAATTGAGGAGATTTCTCTATGTACATCTAAATAAAATTTTAGATTATGATTTTATACACTTTTGGAGATATTCCATATGGAAGTTAGTGTTTGTTCATGGTCATGAAACTAGTTTCAAATGAATGATCTTGGAATTTTCATTATATTATTTTTTCAGAAACTCCAAATAATGAAATTTTCAAAAGACTAGGGAGATATGTTGAGATACATCTTGTAAAAATTTTGGATTTTGTCTCCCTATAGTTTTGGAGATATACAAGTTTGTGGAATTTAAGGCATGTGAATAAACCTAAAATAATTTTAAAGTGAGCAATATTGGAATTTTTGTTGTAACTTTATGCCATAGAATTTTTAGAATGTGAAATTTTCAAGTTTCTAAACAAACACACTGATCGAACTTGAGTTCAAATTCTATAATCATATTTGAAAATTTGGACACATGGAATGCTAAATAAGTTCACTATTAGGAAAAGGAAAAAAATCATGAAGTTTTGGGAAAGTTACCTTAACATTAACTTGGCACATCAAATTTTGGTTAGATGTATGGTATTATATCAAACAAATATCATAGTACTACATGCCAAACTTTTATATTTAGAGGGGATCAAATTTTGGACGAAGTTCAACTATCGAAATAGTAGAGAGTTTTGAAAGATATGTAACTTGCAAGTGGCATAACTTTTGATTAGAAGATCAATTTTTGGTGGTTAAAAATTTGTGATAGAAGAGTATAAAAAATAACACTATTATTTTACACACATGGCTCCTAAGGGTGCTTCAAAAATTACATCATTACTTAAAGGTATAGAAAGCTCATCCATGACTCATGAAGAAATAGAATAGTTTTAGTACTCGGTACCCAAGTTGGAAAGTGAGTTGTCATAGCTGCAAGAATCAATAGAAAATATGGAAAATATTCTATCAAAGAGGCTTCCTAAAAAATATATGTATATCCCAAAAAGTAATGAAAATAAGGAGAAAAATGGAGTTGAAAATAAATCACACATGGAGCATATTGTATCATAATTGGAGAGCACAAATTTCAAATCACAAAATCATAATCATGATTTTTAAATCCAAGATCCACATCATAAGGGCTTCAAGTCAGTGTCAAAGAACTACTTCATCATGGAGACTAAAATGAGATAGTTTAATGGTAACAATCATATAACATGGATTTTCCAAATAGAGCAATACTTTGCTATACACTAAATGAAAACATTAAAAAAGGTAAACATTGAATCCATGCATTTATGAGAAGATCATTTTTTATGGTATTAATGGATTTATGAAAATAAAAATGATTTTATTATATCTTGGTCCATATTTATGGAGGAATTGATAACACATTATGCATATATTAAGAGAAATAAATTATTTAGTCAATCAGAAATCTTCAACAAACACGTTCAATTATAGAGCACATTCAACAATTCCAAAAGTTGAGTCTTGATGTAAAAAAACATTTAAGAGGATAATTTGTTTAACCTATTTATGAGAATTTTAATGGAAATAATCCAACATGAGGTATGTCTCTTTAAACCAAAGTCCCTAGAGCATTCTTTTAGTTTGGAATGGAAAGTTGAAAGTAAAGAGTTTTGCCACTAGAGGATGGTCACTGAAAACTTTAGAGAGCATAATGCTCCCTTTCCTAACCTCACTCAACTGACAAGGTTGAAACCTCATTAAATGGATAAAATAAGAGAAAAAGGCTATGGTTAAATTGTGACAAGAAGTATAGTAAGGGGCATAAATTCAACAAGAAGAAATTATTCTACATAGATTGTGAAGAGGAAGAAGATTACGAATTTGAATTATCACAAGATATAAAACTAGAAGAGACTAGTCCAATAGTATATTATCATGTGTTAGATGCCATAGTACTCCAAAAAACCTCAAGATAAAAGTATTTATCAAAAATAAAAAGGTAACAATGTTGATTTATTCCAGAAACACCCATAACTTCATCAACTACAAATTAGAAAAAATTCAATTGCTTCGTATTTCGAGCACCATAATTTCAAGTAATGATTGTAGGAGGTACCATAAATTTTTTAGGGAAGTGCCATATTATTAAGTTGAATATGGGGGAGTACTTATTGGATAGTCCCATGATTAAAATCCAAATACATGGGGTTTATGTTCTATTAGAGGTCCAATGGTTACAATCATTGGTAACAATGACCCTTGTTTTCAAGATCTTTCATGAGATTTTCCTTAGAAGGCAAGGCAATTCAACTTAGAGGTATCTAAGGGAAACCCTATAAATTAATACGCTATAATAACATGACAACAATACTTAAAAAGGTATAATATAATGTAATTGCATAAATTTTCTCATTATATGTTCAAGCATCTATATCCTCTGCATGAATGGATCTCTGAAAACTTATCAACAATCATTCCAAGATATTCAGCGAGATTCCTAAGGGGCTTTCACCTGCTTTTGATCATCACCATGTTATTCATTTGAAACCTAGAAGTGTTCCACCTAAAATTAGGCCTTATAGGTATCCATATGCAAAAAAGAGTGAGATTGACCATCTGATTCAAGCAATGTCAAAGGTTGATATGTTTCAACTCAGTCAAAGTGTTTTCTCTTCAATAATTATGATGGTTACAAAAAAGGATGGTTCATGGCACATATGTCCAAATAAATTGACACTAAGGTGTTAAGACTCTATAAGGTGTTTTGGAGGATCATGACTATATCTTACAAATTGGATTTTGCTCCATATTCATGTGTACATCTATTCTTCCATGGCTTTTGCTTAAAGAAGGTAATCAATGACAAGATTCCAATCCAAAATATTTTACAAGTGATTAAGGAAGAAAGGAAAATCAAACTAGAACCATACAATATATTTAACACAATGATTAAGTAGGTTAGAAATTGAGAAATTATTTACTTCATTAAATGGAAGAACCTATCAGTGGAAGAGGTGACATGTAAAGATAAATTGTTCATGCATAAATAACTTTTCTTAATTAAGTGTTGATGAAAGCACTTGTTTGAAGGGGATGGGCATGTTAAGCCCTAGACAAGACCTATGTTAACCTTAAAATCCCTTATTAAGCCCTAGATATTGAGTTATTGCATTTATATTATTATATTGTTATGTAGGCCATACCTTTCATTGTACACTTTCATTTTAATTATACCCTTTGTCTCCTATATATATACCAAGGAGACCTAGTCTTACAATCATAATATATTTTCTTGTATTTATTTAGTGTAAAAGGAGGTTTGACCCTCAAGGCACATGGTTCATTACACTCTTTGAGAAAAGTGATGTTGGTTAAAAGATGATTCATAATAAGCAATGATTTGGCTTATCCCTTACCACTTTTTCGAGCTTGGGAAATAATACTTGATTAAGGTGATGTCTTTGCTAGGGTTTTCCATGTATCTCTTGATAAGTTTTTCATTAAGATATGGAACATAATGAATGTTATACATTGTTATATAAATTCCACCCTTAAGAAATTTAGATACTTCATCTTTTTAGAAAAAAATCACCTTTTGGTCCAAAGCATGGGAGATGATGATTGTTAGGTAGATTGTTTGTTTCATGTTTAACATCATTAATAAAATTTTATGCTATATCCCTCTAATATCCAAGACCATATTTCATTTCCTACAAAGTTGTTTCACTGAATGTGGGGATTTTTGAAGGAATTGATTCAAGTTATGCTTGCCACCTCTTTACACCATCAACTATAGTTGAGCTTTCTCATTCAAAGTTTTTCAAGCTTTGAACTGGTTTTGAATATCTAAAATTGTTGTCTTTGGACTTTCTTCTCTTACAACTTGCTTTGTCTTCCAATAAAATCTGAAAATTTCCTCATTGGATAATTCATCAACTTGGGTAGGAATAGATCCTCCTCTTACTGTAACCATATCTTGAACAAGAGAACTAACAAATGTACGAAGGGGTATACATTCTTCCTTGGTTTTCAATCAATAGTTTCAACATTGCCTTTATTATGCACATCATGCTACCCATTTTATTCTTCTTCTTATATGTTCTTCCCAACCTTAGCTTCATCTTGATCTTTTTCCTTGATATTCTTCTTTTATTTTCATTTTCTATTCTTTGTTGCCCTCATATTTTTTTTCTCAAATATATTCTTTTTTATTCAATTTTTTTTCTACTTCAATTTTTTTAATTCTTTTTCTCTCTTCAACCCGTTAGCTTTTACATCTTGTTTAGGTTTTAGATTAGTTTCTTGTTTCTTTCTTGTGTCAACTTCCTCTTTTTCTTTATCTTAGCTTATTTATTCTTTTGTATTCGACCTCATCTTCCATTTTATTTGCTTATTCCTTGTTTATTACATTTTTTTTGTGCTCCTGTCTATGTTTTAGACTCAACATCTACTTTAAATTTCTCGAGAGTTTCTTTTCTTATTCTCTTCCCTTCTCCCATAGGGCTTGCATTTTATAGTTGTTTTATTTTCATCTCTCTTCTTCTCCTCTTATTTATTCTACTTTAATATAACTTTTATTGTGGAATTCATTGAAAGTAAGAGATATCCCTTTTTACTTTTTAATGTCAGTATTCTTATGCTGATATGAAAAGGCAATCCTCATCTAAGTCCTATTCTTGCGAACTATGTCAATAGGATCATGGATTTGATACATATATAAGGGAATATGATACTTATCTTTAATTAGGGGAATTTTTAGGTCTAAAATGGGAATCCTAAGGAAAATAATAAAATATTAGTTAAAATAATAAATAAGAGATGAATTTTCAAAGAAAAAGAAAGGAAACTATTTTTTTTTTAATTGTATTTTTGTCTTACCTCCTTATAGGTTTACTCAAATGTCAAGTGTAGAAACCCATTGGATGCATAATTACATTCTACATGCAATGAATACCCACTCTGCATACTTCTGAGTAGACCAACATAAAATAAATAAATAAATAAATAAATAAATAGATAAATAATAATAATAATAATGAAAGAAGTATGCATAGTTGTTACTCATTGGATGTGGAATTTAATTCTGGATCCAATGGGTGTATACACTTGACATTTGAGTAAACCTATAAGGATACAAGTTGAAAATGCAATTAAAAACATAGTTTTCTTCTTTTCCCTCCAAAATATTTACCCTTGGGGATGAAATCATCATATTGAATCTTATTGATTCTTATAATGTTAATTATTTTAGTACAATTTTTATTTTGAGGCCTATTTTTGACCTCAAAAATCCCATAATTCTCCTTTCATTTATACCATGAATAATTTGTAAGCCCATAAATGCCTATGAACAATGGATAAGGAAGGAAACGATTCTTTTGATTATTAATGAGACAAGTGTTAAATCCATGTAAAGTTCTTTGGTAGTTGGTCGCTAGTTTCTTGAATTATTAGTCTATTTGGCACATAATATGGGAGTGTATAGGGTGATTGAATTGTTTCATATATTTTCACATAGATTAAGAACTTGTGAATATACCGAAATCCAATTTTCTTGATCACCTCAATGCATTTTGGGATGACCCTTAGGCATGGTTTACAAAAAAAACCATTTCATGCAATGGAGCAAGGAAAAAATCATACATAAGAGCATAATAACACTTCTACTTATTCTTAGATAATTATTTAAAATAAAAATTTTAATGGGACTTCTATGGTAACCAGGGCCATCCTAATTCTAAGAATGAATTGGAAGCATAGAATACATCCATAAGGTATAAGGACATTTAGAACTCTAATTGATTAACATGTTTACCAAGATTTTTTTTTCTTATGACCAATTAAATATTTTTCCATTTTAAGTGATTTAATAAATTATTGAAACTCAAAGCAATTTTTATATGGGAATATGTGTTTCCCCTTAGACTTTGGCTATTAATTGACTACCATACTTATAAATCCCTATGAAATTAGTAGTAGAAAATGATTTAGTGTCTCTAGCTTTGAATGTACTTCCTTCATGAATCCACTCAACAAGAACATCATAACATTGGTGGGTAGGAGTAAAATCTCTCACCCATTCCTTTATTGACTATATTTCAAATTTTAAGAGCTCATAATATGTTTGTAGATATGTATGTGAAAAAAATTATTTGCACTTGCTGCGTCATTTAAAATATGCTTGATGCTCACATTTGTGTGAGTTATTAATCATTTTATAACTTTTTCTCATGGTAGAACTGGTGATTTAGCAACATCACTATAAATGTATGATATTTTTAAGTTCTATATTCCATTGATTTCCTCTTGTTTCATTTCATTTCAATCAAAGGTGGTAATAAACTATTTTCTATCCTTAATTAATAAGAATGGTTTATTATATGTGTGTCTTATCAATTCTTTTTGATGAAAGTATCTAAGTAGATAATAAGGTTTCTTGGGTATTGTTTCTGTAAAAGGATATTTATCCGTAATTGAATTATTTTCTTCTCAATTGGTTCCTCTTATGGAACTAGTTGCTCTGATATTGGTATTACTTCCACAAGGTCTTCTATTACTAGCATTCTTTCTAGAAGTTATTATGTTTCTAGTCTTTCTTTTGGTTTCTTCTTCCTTCTCCCTTTCCCCATTGGATTCATACATATATACTTGGATGCCACTAATTTGAACAATATAGCACATGAGATATGGTAGTTTTGAAATCAAAATAATTTCATGCCACAAATTATTCCAACTAACCTATAATTTACGATAGACATTCTACTGACACAGTTCATCACAACACATCTAATAAAATTACTAAAATCTTTACAAGACATGTTAATTCCCTTTAAATATCAACTTATTTATTTGTTGTTTTTATGCTTAAATAAATAGCTTAAATGTTAGGAATATAAAACATAAACAAATACACATGCCATCCACAATAGATAGTTTTTTCATTGGGTAACCCTTATAAGAGAAAAACCAAGTAGAAGGTGAGGCCACTCTACACTCTTTTCTCTAATATGGAAAATGTGAAAGTACAAAGAAAGATGTACTCTCTATGGAGTTACCTTAGACATATGGCCTATAAAGTTACTATAGAATCTTAACCCCCTCTGTTTTTCCCTCTAAATCCCCTCTCCAACTTGCTTTACTGATCAACTATGGAACAAAATACAATATCATAGAATGGAAACCATACCTCTCCTACTCGCTTGTTGTTTATTATAGCCTAATAGCTAACTAGGGGTAATATTTGACTCCCTGAACCCTCAACTATAATTATAGGTTTGAACCTTGTAGAGTATCCTTCAAAGTACACATGTGGCTAGCCCCATATGCATGAGTAATGAGGTTGGCTTGGAATCCACTCATATGATGGTGGTCAATATGACATGTCCGTTGGAGTTAATGCTTACATCCTATATTTGAGATGTAGGTTTGAGATGGTTGAGAAATTCTCTCAACCTCTCCTTCTAAGTTAGGAATAAGTTAGATCTAAGAAACTATATATTAGAGTAATCTCTGAATGTAAATTGTGTGTGTTGAGTGCATACACCTTTGTGTGAAATATATGAGTGTTTTCAACCATTTTTATCATGGTATAAGAGCCTATCTAGGCTAATTCCCTCATGGGAGGGCTGAGGGCATAGAAAGAATGTAATTTGTTGCAGAGAGACTGGAATTTGTCGGCGTCTTTTGGAGTACTTTGTTAGTTTGTATATGAAAGTATGATTTGTTTGTTAGTCAGACCTGTACAAAAACAAGAAGGTTTATTGCAGGCTTGTGAATACTATCGATACCGTGCTAACAACAGGCTGATGCCATTTATGTGGAATTTATATGCGATGTTTGTTTTTTTAGCAGAGATCCAAGCAACTTGTGGATTGAAGGTTGTTTCTGTTGAAGATCTATAGATCTGAACCAACCAGCAAATGAGAGTCTAGTTTGCTGTTGTGAAATGGTTTATGTATGTTTTGATAATCCATTGTATTTAGTGAGCATGGAAACATCTGACGTGGAAGGAGTTGAAATAAATTCATTGATTGTATTTGTGAGCCTGAGCTAGGGCAACATTTCCACTATCGAATTTCGTTTTGTATCCATTGTCAAAATATTGGTAATCAACTGCAACAAGGAACTATTTGCAGGTGTGCTCATTTTATTGCATCGAAGGTCGAGTGGTGTATCCCATAATTTTTTAACAGAAGTTATCGTCATTGTGGAATTCAAAGTGCAGTAGAGTTTGAGTTCCGAGTTCGTGAGAGAGATGCAGGCAGTGGGAATGACTAAGTCATTTCTGGTGGGAAGTTAGCAACTGGGTAAGCCATCTATGAGCTACGTCTCTTGTCAAAGTGCGGCATAGAGAATTGATGTTGAGATGCAGAGGAAATTCCTCTCTAGTCTTCCTCTGATTTGAAAACAAAAATGGAGCAGATTCAGATTCAACAACTTCACTCAGGCTTACACCAGGTGTATAGTTTTTTTTCTTAAGCAAGAGTAATACCTTTTATATCATTAATCCAACAAAAATTTACATATTATACAAAATTCCAACTAAGACCGTGGACCCTGGCCAAAAGGCTAACTGCCTAAGGCATGACCATCAACCTAATAGAGGTTGTTGCCGAACCCTTGAAAATACAAACAAAGTTTATGCCAAGTGGATAGAAAAACATAGAAAAATCATAGAGTCATCCATACACCTGCACCCATGACTTGCAATTTGATCTTAACCATTTAAACACCCCAAGAAATCCACCGGCAGAGAGAGAAATCGCTCAACGAAATCAAATGAAGTTTAACCGTCCAGTCCACCAAACTACACGATCGTTCTCGACCGTTAATCCGCCCCGTGAAATCCAATGGTAGGGAGACATATCACACTGAACAAGATGTCTGAACAATAGCGCTCGGGGAGGGTGGTATTCAATTCCACCCCCCTGCCACGTGTAGGAAGCCCAATGGAATCACTCCCAAAACACTAAAACCATTTCCCGCTTAGTAGCCATGCAATCACCTAAAAAACACCATAGCAGTAGTTTTCCTTCCCGAAAAAGAAAATTGTGGAACTTGTGGGTGTCGGAAAAGCCGATCTTCCCGTTCCGCGCATTCTCTCGTCTATCCCTGTCATGATACCCTGGACTTTTGCTATCCTTACTACGGTGCACCCTCCTGGAAAACTTAGAAAACCCGTAAACGGATACCAAGGTTTTCTGAGGCCAACCTTCGAAGAACAATCTGAAGAACAAAGGTGAATCATTCTGCAAACTAGTCATTACATACTCGCCTCCTTGACTTTGTTACGAAATATATCCATATCCTCTTCCGCTTGCTTGTTACAGAGAGCCTTTAGTCTGCTCCAAGGCATCTCCTGCCACTTCCTCAAAACCTTGCCTTCTATGCAACACACTCCTTGATTGGCAAGAATATCCGCCAGCTTATTGGCCTTTCTTCGAACATGGTTGAAACTAACTATGTGAAGACCTAGGAGATGACTTTGAATTCTTTGGAAAACCTGAATTAGCCTCTAGTTTTTTGAAACTTTCTCTAGTGCAGCTCCACAGCTAATTCTTTTCACCGAATTAATAGATAACTCGAAGTCTGCTTCAATAATTACATTAAAGCTGTTATCCTACTTCAGAAACTCTAAGCATTGTTCCAATGCCATTAATTCTTCCATGTTCTTGGTAGCTCTGCCTAAATGGACATGGAATATAAAAATAATTTTTCCTTCCTCATCCCTTAAAACCTCTCCAAAACCAGCAGTTCCTGGGTTTCCTTTTGAAGCACCATCAATGTTGAGTTTCAAACAACCTGTTGGAGGAGGATGCCAAAAGTCCTTCTTCTCTTCCCTTGTGATCCCTTTCCTATCCAGGCCTTGAGGAATGAGCCCTTGCAAACCCGATTGTCTGAGAATTCTCAAATCAGCTTCTGAGGGAGGATTCTTGGGGTGATTACGAACTGTGGAGCCAACTGTCTCCTTAAGTTGTTTCAAGGTTAGCTCAAACAGTCGCTGAGGGGGATTCTTTTCATCCTTGAATATTCTCTTGTTCCTTTACTTCCAGACAGTCCATATAATGAAGCTTGGCATTAGGGCCCAAGCCAAGTTGAGGAATTCGTTGTCCGAGAAGTTTCTACTCCAATTATTTAGGGTATTAATGATACTCCCTTTGTCCCTATCAGACTTTTGAAAAATGGTAGCGAATGAATCCCATAACCAGGAGGAGAAAATGCAGCTGTTGAGAATATGCTCCATTGTCTCCTCTTGAGCTTTACAGAGCTGGAAAATAGAAGGCCCGAGAATACCCCTTTTTCTGATATTGTCCCAAGTCAAGATCTTCTTTTGAAGAACTAGCCACATGAAGAGTTTAATCTTCATCCACCCTTGGTGCCTCCAAAGGTTCTGCCAGATCTTATCCGGAACAAGGGAATCCAACTCTAAGAGAATACCTTTTGCTTCCTTTAGATTAAAGGTGCCCTCATTGTTGTTACCCCATCTTAGTTGATCCTGCCCCCTGCTACTAAGGTCATCCTTTGATCGAATAGTCTCCTAAGTTCTTCTGCTTTAGTTTTCAAGGATCTATCATCACTGCAATTAATATTTCTCCAGATTCTCCACTTTTCTGTATTCTGAGTATTATCCCAGAAATCCTTTACCTTATTTAAGCCTTGGATGTCTGTTTCAATCTTAAGGCTTAAAAAGTCCTCTTTTAGCAATGTAGATTCTTGTTGCCATCTATCCTCCCAGAATAGTGCTAGATCTCCCTCTCTGATTTCCTAGAAGCTATTTTTTGTACTAGACTCCTGTTCTCCCAAGCTTTATTCCAGATGTGTGACCCCCTTACATTTCCGGACATTCTTATGAGGTCGTTTGTTTGCCAGGAGTTGGCATATTTTTCTTTCCAAATACTTGCCCATTGAGCTTTTGGATCATGAACCCAATGCCACCAAAGTTTGGCCCCTAACACATCACTGAGAATCTCCTCGTCATCCAGGCCAAGGCCACCATGATGCTTGGGTTTACAGATTTTTTCCCAGGACACCAAGGCCCACTTCTTCCTAGTCTCCTCCTTACCCCAGAGAAAGTCTCTTTGGATATTTCTGAATTGCTACAGAACATATTTTGGAGCTGGGAGAGTTGATAACATAAAAACAGGGACAACTTGTAGAACAGCCTTTGTAAGGACTAACCTGCCTGCCAGATTTAAAGCTCTGCTGGTCCATTTTCTGACTTTGTCTTGCATCTTATTGATCAACAATTCCCAAATGCTCTTGTGCATTGGTTTGGCAGTTAGAGGAACTCCCAAATATTTTGAGGGGAGGGAGTCTTGTTGAAAACCTAGAATTCTGGAGATATTTCTCTGAATAACAATATTGGTATTAAAGAAAAATATTTTTGAATTGAAGAGATTGACTTTCATACCTATAGCCTGGGCAAATTCATTCAGGATCTGTTTATAGGAAGAAGCTTCTTTGACAGTGGGGATTCCCTGAAGCATGGTGTCATCTACAAATTGTTGATGAGTCAGAGCCTGGCCATTTTCTGTTAGTTGAAGGCCCTTGATCTTACTCATTGATTTAGCATGCTTGATAGTTCTACCAAGTCCTTCCATCATGAGGATGAAAAGAAATGGCGAAAGCGGGTCTCCCTGCCTTAGACCTCTAGAAGGAATGAAAATCTCAGAGGGAGAGCCATTCACCAATATTGAAAAGCTAGAGGAAGTAACAAGGGCCATAACCCATCTCACCCAATTATGATCAAAACCAAAGGAAATTAGAACTTTCTTGATGTAGGTCCAGTTCACCTTGTCATAAGCTTTGGCAATATCTAGCTACATGATCATTCCCGCCTACCTCTTTCTAGTCAACAAGTGAACCACCTCATGAGCTTGAATAATGTTATTTAGAATTTGTCTGCCTTCCACATACCTTGATTGTTCCCCTGAAACAAGTGAAGGAAGTAGAGGTTTGAGCCTGTTGGCTACTACCTTGGATATGATCTTGTAAACCACATTACATAAAGCTATGGGTATATACTTATTAGGAGTTTGTGCAATGTCTTGTTTAGGGATCAGGGAAATGATGGAGGTATTGAGCACTTTTAGAATAGTTATGTTCAACCTAGAATCTTCCACTACATTCAAAATATCATGTTTAACAATATTCCAACAAGCTTTAAAAAATCCACATTAAAACCATTCGGGCTGGTGCTTTGCCATTCTGCATTTCTTTGAGGACCTCACTGACTTCCATTTCCATTACTAGCCTATTGAGGTTGAAATTGTCCTCTCTAGACACCATCTTAGGAATGTGATTAGTTAATTCCCTGATCGACTGCACTCTGTCTGAATTGTTTTCTTAGGTTATTCCACGAAAGTACTGAACCAATACAAAATCTATATCCTCATGCGAAGTATGAAACCTCTCATCCTTTTCCTTGATCGAGGAGATTCTATTGTGAGCTCTATTAGCCATGTTAGATATGTGAAAGAATATAGTATTACACTCTCCTTCTTTCAGCCATTGAACTCTTGACTTTTGCATCCAAATATTTCCTCTTGTCTGACCCAATTTTCCCATTCTTGATTATATCTATCAACTTGATCACTTTTGACTTTATCAAAGCCTTCCGTAATTAGAGCTTGATTGAGTTCCTACATTTTGATTTCTACTGATATTTTTTCCACAAAAATATTGCCAAAATCATTCTTGTTCCAGTCCTTTAGCTTGAGTTTGATGTGCTTTAATCTTTTATGCAGAAGGAACATTCTTGTTCCTTGAATCTGCAAATCTTCTGACCACCATTTTTTAATATTGTTGATGAATTCTGGGTGAGAAAGCTGGATGTTCTCAAATCGAAAAGGTCTATTCCTGGGAGTACCTATGCCATTTATTTCCAGTTGAACCGGCCAATGATCTAAACCTCCAAAAGGAAGAACTCTCGCTATTATTTCCTTGTCCATAATCATAAGGTCTTCTGAGATAATGAATCTATCTAATTTGGAGGTGACCTAAGCCTCACCTCCTCTTTTATTATTCCAAGTAAAGAGGCCATTGTTCGTTTCAGTATCAACAAGATTCATATTATCTGTAAAGGTTTGAAATGTGACTGAGTCTTTACTTAGAGCTCTGGTTCCCCCTTTTTTTTGAGAGAGAGATTTGATCATATTGAAATCCCCTCCCATGATCCAAGGAATTCCTGCATGTCTGTCCCTGAGCTCCATAAGGGAATCAAGAAACTTGAGTTTATCCTTTGTTCTTTGGGTGCCATAAACATTCGTGACTAGATAGGTATCCTTATCTCCTACAGGCTGAATAACAACTGATAAATAATTCCTAGATGCCTCTGCATCTATTATACCAATTTTTTGGGGGTTCCAAAGAGTGAGGATGCCCCCTACTGTATTCTCTGCTTTGACTTCTAGAAACTCAAATCTATTGAGCCATTTGCTATGAATTTGTCTTAATTTTTGAATGGAACATTTTGTTTCCTGGATGAAGATTATGTCCGGCGCCGCTTGTTTCATTCTATTACTAAGCATTCTCTGTTTTCTTTTACTGCCTAAACCCCTAATATTCCAAGATGTGAACTTCATAATTAAAGATTTGTAAAGGAGTAGCTGGCTAAATCTTTCATCTTACCTGAGTCTATCATTAGCTTTCCACACTCCATCAAGAGCTCATTCTGCTTTTTTCTACCTCTTTTTTTCCCGGATTTCTGGTGGCTAACCTAGGGGTTGTTTTCATTGTTTTCACACCTTTATTATCCTGCTTGTTACTATTTTCTTCTTTCTCAAACCCCTTGGCCTGAGTTTTCCATAAAAATAACTGTTGTATTTTATTGAGCTCTTCTTGAGGTACTGAATCTACCCCTCTCGTGGTTCCCTGAATCAATAATCCTTCTAGATCTAGGTGTTCCTTGTCAAGAATCTCTTGAAGCTCCTGGTCCTCCAGTTCCATTTCACTTTGGGTCATTTCCTGGTCCATTTCCAGTTCTGCATCACTCATCATAGTTTCTTTTTGGTTATCAATATCCTTTATTTGTTTCTGAGTATCTTCTTTCTCCTTTTCCTCTGGACTCCCTTCCATTGCTTGATCTTCTTTTATACTCACTTCTTCCTCCTCAAGAACTTGGAATTTGTTCTGACTGACCTTTTGCCCTTCATTTAGATGTTGCTTTGGCCCTCTTTTTCCTCCTTTTCCTTTATTTACCACTTTGTGAAAACTATCATTGTCCTTCACTGTGTTAACTTTACCCTTGTTTTCTGCATTACTAAGGGGGCAATCTCTGTAAAGGTGCCGATGTTCATGGCATCTATGACATCTGAACGGAATATGCTCATAGTCTACTACTTGCACCCATTCTTCATCATAAACTTCCAAGATTACCTCATTTGGCAGGGCTCCAGAAAGATCCATTTCCACACATATCCTTGCGAAGGAGGTATATTTTCCTCTTCCTGTGGCTTCGGAGGCTTTAACAAACTGACCTAATTTATTGCCTTAGCGATTCTATTTGCCAATAATCAAGAGGTAAAGAATAGAGCCTTACCCAGACTGGTACAGAAGTAAAAGTCTCACACTCCGGGACAAAATTCATCATCCATGGCTGCATATAGAGGCCAACTACTGCATAGAAGTAGGGCCCTCCTTCAAACACTCTGTCTTTGTCCTTAATGTTTGTGAACACTACCGTGAAGAATCCCTTTGACCCAAGATGTAGGTCAATGCTTCCTTTAGGTTTCCAGTGATATTTGATCCATGTTTGTAGAGCTTTTTCAGTGGGCCATAATCCCATGAATTTGCAGATAATAGCATAAGTCCTCATGTGATCCCTGTGCGCCTGCAGAGCAGGATCATTTAAGACTACCCTGGGTGAAATCTCAGCTTTGGGTTTGCATGGTCCCTTTTGTTTTGTATATTTTTTTTCCCTGTATTTTATCTTCTTCCTCCTTGTCTTTTGCATCATTATTCTTCTTTATTTTGGTTCCTCCTGTCTCCTCTTCCGGGTTCCTTCTTCTTTCCTCTGGAGTACCGCTATCATTTTCTAGAGGCTTCTTGCCTCTACTGGCTACGACATCCTTGTAGGAGGGAGTGGAGATCCCTCCTCTGCACCACTCCATGAAGATCGACCTCTGTAACTATCTAAACCCTCGTTGTTCTCCCGCTTCGCTTCGCAACTCCCAATGTTAAAATTCTACACCAGGCGTATAGTTGACCACAATGCAAATTGAAGAAGCTAATGAGATGCAGTTGCATTTCGTGCTGGCGATGTCGATCTTCTTTACAAGTCATATGAAGAGAAATGTGAGAACGCTAGCTATGTTAGAGAGATCTATTTTAACTTGGAAAGCGCTGATAAATGGTGTTTTTCTAAGGGGAAATGGCTCAACATGGATGGTTGTCTAGATAGTACGGTAGTTGTGGATCTAGGGAAGGATCTCTCATTGGTTGAAGACATGGGAGTGGTCTTCTAATGAGGTTATGCGACGACTTGGGACATTATTCAGTAATTGACTTTGGGAGGTCCTTGATTCGGGAGTTCAGGAGTCGACCTCGGGAATCTGACTTGCCGACTACACCTTTACGAGGGTTATGAGGCAACTTGATGGAGTCTATACTGATAAGTTGTAAACCAGTTAAATAAAGACTGTGTATTTTGTTGTTTGTGGATGATTTCAATAAATTTATGTATTGTAAGCATTAAGAGGGGATGTTGGAGTTAACGCTTACATCCTATATTTGAGATGTTGGTTTGAGATGGTTGAGAAATTATCTCAACCTCTCCTTGTAAGTTAGGAATAAGTTAGATCTGAGAAACTCTATATATTAGAGTAATCTCTGAATGTAAATTATGTGTGTGTTGAATGCATACAACTTTGTGTGAAATAGTAGAGTGTTCTCAACCATTTTTATCAAGGTCAACCTGAGAGGCATACATTTTGCGTCAGAACTTCATTTGATGCAATTCGTACACCATTGGAAAGTCCTCAAAGTGTAGAACAATGACATATGATATTCCATAAACGAGAGATTTTTTCCCAAAAGACAATGTATAATGCTTAAAAGGGCTTCACAAGGTTTCAAATCTTAATCCTCTAAGTTGAGAACCATAGGTAAAAAAATAAGCTTACAAGCTAATTCTTCCATTTTTTAACTCTAAAAGTATCACGATAAATGAAAAATAATGATAAAGATCTAATATAAATCATTAACAATTTGAAACAAAGATATCCTTTCGAAAATTAAATATTCCTACCTCAATTTAAGCTGCATCTTACCTATAAGTTATAAGTTTGTGAATCTCATTGCTTATTTTGATAGAGGATTTCCATTATAAACTATGTAAGTTTTAGAATGAATAAGAGTACTAATGTTTAATAAGGGTATTGAAAGACAATTCAAGTGAATTGTGTCTATAAAATGAGTACTAGGATACATGAATGCAAAAAGAAATTTGTGTGTTTTTCGGTTTGAGTAGTTCTACATTTGAAAAAGTAAATTGAATATTTCCAAAAGAAATCTATTGTAGAGCCACATATTTCCAGAGCATAGCCTAAAGTTAAAGGGAGTTAGCCTTAGTGTGAAAGAAAATCCTTAGAATAATTTTACGTTTAAGTAATCTATAAAAAAAAACTAACTTTCAATTATCAAAACACGTGATTTTAAAATGATGAATGTTTTAGCTATACAATAATGCACACAAATAATATAATATAGAAATGGAAAATTATGAATGAATATTAGGAAGTAAGACATTTCAATCAAGTCATTGTGAATGGACAATTAAGTAATAACTTAATCTTCTAATTGCGAGCCAAGTGCATGCACACTCCTTCCATTATTATAGGTAGCAATAGGGTGCACTCAAATGTTATCAACTCAATTTTGGAAATGAAGCAACGTTTGAATGCAACTTTGCAATTGTGCGAGGGGTTTCCTATTTAGTTTGAAAGGCCAAACTCATGATGCTCAATTTATTGAATAATTTCAAATTGCGAAAGCACTATTATATAAAAAGGAAATATTGGATTTTCCTTACTGTAAGTAATAAAAATGGAATTTATTTATTTATTTATTTTTTTAATTTGGGTTTGGAGTGAAATAATGGCAAATAATTTTTTTGTTTTTTCTCATTTCTGTTAGGAATGAAATATCAATTAGGAAATCTATGAAATAAATGAAAATAAAAGAAAAAAGCACTGACGATTAGTCATAAAAATGTTTGATTTTAGAATTAGGATTATTGGAGCATTGAGACCAAACTTGATGTGTGGGGTACTTAAGCATGGTTTTGTTGGTAACATCAAGGGCAATGAACAAATCAATTCAATAATTTGAAAGTAAAATATTGAAGTTTAAAATAGGTGAGAAGGGTATGATTAAAGGATTAAGCCCAACTATGAATAAGGTGTAATAATCTAATGATAATAAGAAAAAGGGGCCTAATCAAAAGGTTAGGCTTGAGTCAAAGATTGACAAGAAAATTGGAAAAAAAAAATCAAATAGAACAATATTAGGGATATTAGAAATGATCAATTGACACTAATTTTTATATAGGTCTCACAAGATTTACCAATATACTAGCTTTTGAGATTACATGTCCAAGCAATTTTCTCTTAGTGTTTTACAAAATAATTTCCCTGGAAGTGAGAGAAATTCTATACTTATTACATTTCACAAAAAACTTTTTAAGATGTTGTAGATGGTTATAATGTTTTTTTGAAATAGACAGTGACATCATCTAAGTAAACAACCACTCTTTGATTAATTAGTCCTTTAAATACAATATTTATTACTTGTTGGAATATTGCCCTTGCATTGATGAGACCAAAAATCCATTGCTCTATGGGATGTTTCTCTTACATTAATGAAACCAAAATTCTATTGCTACATGGAATGATTCTCTTACATTAATGAAATCAAAAGACATTCTCTTATATGTAAAAGCTTCCATCGAATTCAAAATGTAAAATTTAATATATATTTGTAACAACCCAAACTTAATTATATTCTAAAATTCCATTCAATAAACAAAACATTTTATTACTATAAACTAATTGTAGAATTTGTTCCATGAAAGGAATTGGATAATTATTTTATATGCATGATTTATATTTTTGAAATCAATACAAATAATCCATTTTTCCTAATTATTTTTTAACAAAATGACACCGCATTAGCCACCTTAGTGAAATGTAAGTTCCCATTTTCAACTCTTTTGTCATGGTGGATATAATTATGTATATATCTCCAATTTTTTTAACATCCCAAGTGAACTGTAAGTTCCCATTTTTAACTCTTTTGTCATGTTGGATATAATTATGTATAACTTCTATAAACATATATTTTTATTTTTTATTTTTTATACCATGAAGTAGATCCTTCATGGTGATTTTGAAAACTTCATAATATTATCTTTGAAAATTAATAAAATATCTACCATTGGTTGATTGAGTTAGAGAACCCAAAGGGATATGATTCCTTATAAAGGGGAAATGTAAAAGGGTCTAATATCTCATGATCTTTCTATATTCTATCTATATACTATTTTATATGACTATCCTTTTTCCTAATGTTCATGCCAATTAATTACATGCCTAGTTAAATTATGAATTTAGTTAATTGAAAGGGATATAAAAAAGTGGAAGACTTAATTAGCTCAAGTAATTATCTCCCATGTTCAAGTAATCACTCTATATTTTGAAGGAACCAAAAAAAATCTGCTTTTAGGGGATCAAACAAATGATCCAAGTTGGATCATTATATTATTTGTCATCCATCTTGATGCTTTCAGAGTGGAAAAATAAGAGGAATAAACTCATAGGACCTTTTTTACTAACAGGTCCAATTTGGTGTTTGAGGTTTCAAACCTTTTGGAGACAATTTGAAGCATTTGATAGATTTTTTTACAATCTAAAACCTCTTTCTTGTGCAATATTCTGTGACACTATTGTACACTTAATACCTCCAACAATGTAAAAATAACCCTAAACATACTCTATATGCAAAAGTTATACCACCTAGAAGTGTTACTGTACACTTAATACCTCCAACAATGTAAAAATAACCCCAAACATACTGTGTATGCAAAAGTTATATCACCTAGAAGTTGACCATCATATTTTGTCTAGCATGATTTGAGACATCATCCCTATTATTTATGGTAAACGAGCTAGCCATGTGATTATAAGAAAAAGGCTATAGAAAATTCGCATTGTAATTCATATCGAAGGTTGTGTGGACCAAATTTAACCCCTAATTGGCTATTGGATTGTGTAATAACTAGACCACTAGGAGGAAAAATGTTTAATTCTATTGTAGTCTATTTTGTTCCATAGTTAAGACTATAGAAAATTCGCATTGTAATTCATATCGAAGGTTGAGTGGGCCAAATTTAACCCCTAATTGGTTATTGGACTATGTAATAACATTGTAATTCATATCGAAGGTTGAGTGGGCCAAATTTAACCCCTAATTGGTTATTGGACTATGTAATAACATTGTAATTCATATCGAAGGTTGAGTGGGCCAAATTTAACCCCTAATTGGTTATTGGACTATGTAATAACTAGACCAGTGAGAGGAAAAAATGTTTAATTCTATTGTAATCTATTTTGTTCCAAAGTTAAGTAGAATTTGTATTCGGTAACAACTCATGAGCCTAAATATATGGAAATCAACAACTAAACCAATTTCATAATCTCATTACATAAGCCTAAATATATGAAAATCAACAACTAAACCAATTTGATAACCTCATTACATAAAATAAGTCAACTGCTACCACTATAACCTTTAAATTCTTACCATAAAAAAAATCATAAATACAAAACTAACATTCAAATCAACCCTAGATATTTAACATTGTGACACCAACGACAAATGTTTCCTTTCTAAAATTTAAACAAATCAAACAATCATTGCGATAAATTACTGATGATTATGCTGGGATATTATTCATGATTATGCTGGGATGGGATGATGAGAAGGAGACAGATGGATTAGGGTTAATACAATTTCGACATAACAACCTTAAACTTGTGCAATGATGCATAGACTACAAATCTTTGACAGATTCCCACTCTACTCTCTGCGTCACCCGGCGGGTAATGCCGCAGCTGCTCGCGGCGCGTTCCCATTTCTTTCAACGTGGGGTTACAACTAGCGTAAGCATAATCCAATTGAAGAATAATCGAATGCTTTTAGATGTTCTTTCATCAATAATTACAACATTCTGCAAAATCTCTTCAATGATCTCATGGTTATCATTAAAAAGTATCTCTAATTTATAATGATTTATGATGTCTATAGTAAGGAAATTGAAAATCAATTTGTTATTGTGCCGGTCTGCACTTCTGAAATAAGATATTATGACTAATCATTAGTTTATATCGTTATAATAACAATAATAATTTAATTAAAAGCATTCAAATGAAAATAATAAAATAAAATTATTTAATTTAACTTATTATATTGCAATTTTATTTTTATTAATAAAATTACAGATAATTATATAATAATTTTTTTTAATAATAAAATTATAAAAATTATAAAGAAACATATATTTTATTTAAAGTTAAAATAAAATATAGTAAGTTTAAACATTGCCATGGTTGATACATCAATTTAAATTCAATAAAAGCGTTTAGATTGTTTATTAGATTTGAACGATTGAAGTGTAAGTATTTCCAAAATTTAATAATGTGATTAGATTAAGTTAAGTTTTTTTTTTTTGAAATCATATAAGAGAAATTTTCGGCCTAAGTGTTTCGAACCAACAAGTGTGATTCATCATGGGGACCAAATGAAGAGACAGACCATGACAAGGGCTTAAATTTCTCTTATGTGATTTATGCTATTCAAAAAAGTGATTAGATTGTTTATTATATTAGAAGAATTGAAATTTTAATATTAATATTTTTTTTGTAAATTTGGTATGACTACATTTTCATTATGTTCAATGTATCACTTTGGTCAAGGAGGAGAATTGAATTGAACCAGACACTTCACCTCAAAAAATGCCTTAACAAAGCACCTAATCACCATCTATTAAAATCTTTATAAACTAATATTAATATTTTTTAAATTAATTAAAAATAATAATAATATTTAAATGTAAAATGAAAAACAAATTTGTTTATTTTATATATATACATAATTTTAATAAAAATTTTATAAAAACTAACAATAAAATTAATAATATCATATAATTAAGAAAAAATTTAGTTTATCAATGATTTTAGTATTTATTTTGCATTGTTTTTTTTACCGTGGCAACTATTTTAAAGAGTTAAACAAGAAAAATGAAATATAAAAAATATATTTGATAAAAAAATATATAAACTATATATTAAATTTTCTTTAGTATATATAGTATTACTTGTAATGAGACAATAATAATGTGTTTTTATTTTTAGTGTGTTTATTTTAAGTTTTTAATTTATTTTATTCAATCAAATTACAAAATTCAAATATCAAAAAATAAAATTTCATTTAAAAAATCTTCAAATTTTATATTTTATTATATTATAAAATTGAAACATAAATATTTTTTTTTAATAATATTATATTCTAATTTAAAATTTTAAAACGTAATTATCAAATTACAAAATTTAAACACTAAAACATTAATTTTCATTTTAAAAAATCAATATTTTTTATAATTTAAACATTGGAACATTAATAAAATAAATATTTTTTTAATATCTAAAAAATGCTCTATTTATAACTCTTAGGTGAAGAGCATTAACTTCAGTGCCCCATTGATAACTCTTAGGTGAAGGGCATTAACTGCAATGCCCCATTGATAAACATCTTAGGTGAATTGCACAAATTGTAGTGCCCCATTGATAAACAAGGTTTACCAAATGATCTCCTCTAGAAGCTTTAAAAATATTCTTCAATAATATTTCATTCCCATTTAAGAACATAAAATGAAGTAATTGTACTTTTTGTAACACTAAAAGTGGTCTCAAGGTGGGAAAAGAAGGAATGTGTTGCTATTTTGGAGGAGGTTCCTTTACTCTCGATGATATCATCATTCTATAAGGTTGAGTATCACGTATCTCTTGAACTTCTTTATCTTTCTAATTATCTTAATTTTGTTTATGGGCATATACAACCATTGTTTTTCTCTTGTTGGTGTTTGTTTTCTTGTTTGTTGTTTTATCTCTTCCATGATATATTTAATATCTTTAAGAGAAGGTATTGGACTATGTAGATGAAGAAATAAATACTGTAAACATATTGATAAATTGTAAATATATTTTTTTATAAATTAGTTATAGAAAAAAAATTAGATTCAAATTCGAATATATATATAGATAGTTAGTTATAACAAAAAAATTCATATCCATATATATATATATATATATATATATAGATATATATATATATATATATATATATATATATATATATATATAGATAGATAGATAGATAGATAGATATTCGAAGAGAATGCTACATTGTAAAACATTAATAACATTAAAAATATTGTTACTTCTAAGTTCAAAGAAAAAATGTGGTGTCAGAAAGATTTAACAGCTAAAAGAACCCTAGAGATCAAAAGTATCTCTCTGTTTTAACTAGCTCAAAGAAGAAAATTAATATAGCCAAGATTAGAACGAACTCTCATGAGCTCCATAGTGAAACGGGTCATTGGGCAGTTCCTAAAACACCATGGATGGAAAGGATCTTCCATCTCTGTGAGAATATGAACATCGAGGATGAAAATCACTTCCTCTTAGAGTGCCCTGCGTACAACCACATTAGATCTCAGTTTCATAATCTTTGTTGCAATACTAACCTTCCTAGCCTTTTATGATGTCAAAATTATAGTGAGCTCCGAGGCTTCTCTCCAAGCTCTTTGAGCATAGGAATAAAATCTTAAATCAAACTAAATAATTCGTTTCTTTAGGTCTGACCAAACTTTGGTCTTAGTGGATGTTAACCACCACCACCACCATCATCATTGTTAGTGTCAATCTTGTCATACTGCCATCAGTGATCAAAATTTTCTCTTTTGCATTTTCATAGTAGGAGTCCCATATTGTTAATTTTTCATCACTCCATTAGGTCATGGATCCACTAATGGTTGAGGTCACTTCAATTTCCCTCATGAAACATACTTGCTAATCCTCTTTCTTA
The DNA here is from genome assembly GCA_031772625.1 of Pinus tabuliformis. NCBI lineage: Eukaryota > Viridiplantae > Streptophyta > Pinopsida > Pinales > Pinaceae > Pinus > Pinus tabuliformis. The sequence goes on from CM062816.1 coordinate 800,753,909, forward strand.
TTGTTTCCAGTCAAAATTTATTTTCCTTCTGCAATTCATTCCATTAGGTTACTACGGTTTGGTCTAATTAGGTTTTAGGGTTTTCACCATAGTTAAATTTGATGGTTGAATGCCAATAAAGATCAACAAGGACATGAGGATGCCAAATAAACTCAAGCAAAGTATCAAAAGAATTGAAAATTATTTTTATCAAACTCAAATGTAATTTTCACCTCAAAACATGTTTTGAGGTGAAAACAGAGTATTTTGTTTTTATTATCATTTCTTATGTAATTTCATGTTCCTATATGTAATATTGGTTCCAAGCTGCCCATAAGTCACCAAACTATACTGCCAGGCTACAAAGACTACAAAGAAATAAAGGCAACATGAGAAAATCCACTTGCAAAAGCAAAAAGTGAACAGGCATTAAAATCAGGGTTTCTAAAAGGCAAAGAGACATTGGAAAAGTGGGTTTTCAAAAAGAAAAAATTAAAATGAGGTTCATATATAAACTCATTTTCTTTTATTTTCATTCCATTGTATCATTTTGCAAATCAAAGGAGTCAAAGGAGAGAAGGAAAATCAATTTTCTAAGTGTTCTTGAGCGAAACAGGGGTGGCGCTGCGCGTAGGCAATAGGCGTTGTTATGCTCTTAACCTGCAAAACGATACCCAAAGACAGCATATGCGAAGAGAAGATACCCAGAACACAGAACAGCAATGATTTTATTATTCAGAGAGTAATGTTCACTTGCCTCTTCGAGGGGGAAACCTCCGATAGAGCAGAGCTCGATTACAAAATAAGACACGATGCCCCTCGCAAGGAGTCTCTATCCTTTATATATGACTCATACATGCAATACCACGGATCAATACCGTGGGTTTTATTAATACCATCTATCTAATACTACGGCCCATTTGCAACTAACTGTGGTCCCGTCATTAATTGCGGGTTAACCACTTACAATTATTAATATGGGCTTTATTGCCTCTTGACTATGACATGATCCCATTACATAAATAAGGGGGTTAGGGTGGGACCCTAACATGCCTTCCCCCTTAAGACTAGCCTTGTCCTCAAGGCTGAAGCTGCGGAAACTGCTGAAGAATAGTGGCTGGTTCCCAAGTTGCATCTTCCGGAGAGGTGTCTTTCCATTTGACGAGGACTTCCTTAATCATGCGGCCGCGCAGTTGCTTGTCTCGTGTGTCTAGGACCTGTTCGGGTTGAAGCCAGATGGACCCTTCATCCAATTCAGGTAGACTGGTCTGAATTCTGAAATTGTTCCCAATCACTTTCTTGAGGCATGAGACATGGAAAACTGGATGGATTTTTGTAGTAGGTGGCAAGGCCAACTTGTAAGCCACTTCTCCAATGCGCTGAAGTACTTGATATGGTCCGTAGAATTTGGGAGATAGTTTCTGACACCCCTTGTCTTTGAGTGATGTTTGCTTATATGGTTGTAGCCGTAAAAAGACCTGATCCCCTTCTTGAAATTGGTGCTCTGAGCGATGTTGGTCTACCTGTTGCTTCATGTGGTTCTGAGCTTGATGAAGATTCTCTCTAAGATGGGCGAGCATGGTTGGGCGGTGTTGTAGGAGTTGATCCACTGCTTGTACTTTTGAGCACCCCTTGAGATACGAAGTAGGTGAAGGCAGGAGTTGACCATATACTGCTTCATAGGCAGTCATTTTGGTGGTGGCATGATAGTTGGTGTTATACCACCATTTAGCCAGAGGTAACCACTGTACCCAAAGGTGTTGCTTTTCTGAAGTGACACACCTAAGGTAGGTTTCTAGACATTTGTTGACGGCTTCGGTTTGACAATCTGTTTGCGAATGATAGGAAGTACTGAGTTTTAGTTGAGTGCCTTGTATCCTGAAGAGTTCCTGCCAAAAATTACTGGTGAAGATCGGGTCGCGGTCGGACACAATAGAAGTGGGCATGCCATGCAATTTGAAGATCTGATCCATGAAATATTGAGCGACCAAAGTTGGTGTAAACGGGTGGGGTAGGGCACAAAAATGAGCATACTTCGACAGTCGGTCCACAGCCACCATGATGAATGACTTGTTCCCTAACTTTGGAAGACCTATAATGAAATCCATAGAAACCTCTGTCCAAATTGATGCCGGAATGGGCAATGGTTGTAATGTGCCTGGTGTGTTGACGGTTTCCCCTTTGTGGCGTTGACAGACATCGCATTCTGCTACGAAAGTAAGGATGTCCTTTTTCATGCCTGTCTAAAAAAATGATCTTCTGGTGCGAGCATACGTCTTCTGAAAGCCCAAATGTCCTGCAATGGGAGATGAGTGCAATTATGCCAAAATGCGACTTTTGAGGGTGGATGTTGGTGATATTACGACTCGGTCCCTGTAGCGAAGAATATTAGCCTTCCACGAGTAGCCCTTGGTGGAATTTGGATCTACCTACAATTGAGAAACGAGTTGGGAGAGCCCGGGGTGTGAAAACCATTCCCTACGAGCCTCTTCAATCCATTCTGGAATGGGGAGGGAAATTTCTAGCAGAGTACTTTCCTCCTCAAATTGGCGAGATAATGCATCTGCTACACTATTGTCTTTCCCTTTCTTGTAAATGATCTCATAATCATATCCCAGCATTTTGGCGAGCCATTTATTTTGTTGTGGGGAGGATAGGCGTTGCTCTAAAAAATATTTAAGACTGTGATGATCTGTGCGGATTTGGAAACGTCGCCCCAATAAGCAAGGTCGTCAGGTCTTGACTGCATGTAAGATGGCCATCATTTCCTTCTCGTAGGTAGATTGGCCCAGATTCCTCCCACTTAGTTGTTGGCTTGTGAAGGCCAAAGGTCGCCCTTCCTGCATTAAGACCGCCCCAATACCTGTACCCGAAGCATCACATTCAATGACAAAAGATTTGGTGAAGTCAGGTAGTGCTAAGACTGGAGTGGAACACATGGCATTTTTTAGAGCTGTAAAGGCCTGTTGTGCTTCCTCATTCCAAAACAATGAATTTTTCTTTAGGAGTTGGGTGAGGGGCTTCGCTATGCGACCATAGTTGCAGAAAAATTTACGATAATAGCCTGTGAGACCCAAAAATCCTCTCAAGCTCTTCAAGGTCTTAGGTTGAGGCCATTCCTGCATTGCCTGGATCTTTTTGGGGTCCACCTTGACACCTTCACGCCCCACAATGTGGCCCAAATACTCAACTTCTGCCATGCCAAACGAACACTTGGACATCTTGACAAATAATTTATGCTTGCAGAGCAGTTGCAAGAGTAGATCTACATGCTGAAGATGTGCGGCCCAAGTGCAACTATAGATGAGGATGTCATCGAAGAAGACAAGGACAAATTTCCTGAGATATGGTTTGAGAATGTGGTTCATAAGGCTCTGAAAAGTAGAGGGGGCATTACAAAGACCAAATGGCATGACCAAGAACTCATAATGGCCTTCATGAGTTCTGAAAGCAGTCTTGGGAATGTTGACTTCCTTCATGGGAATTTGGTGGTAGCCTGAGCAAAGATCCAGCTTAGTGAAGAATTGAGCCCCATTGAGTTCATCCAGCAAATCATCAACCACCGGGATGGGAAATTTATCTTTGACTGTCAAATTATTGAGGGCCCTGAAGTCGGGACACGTCCACCACTCCCCATCTTTCTTGAGCACCATGACCACTGGGGATGAATAAGGACTAATGCTGGGACGAATGACACCTGCTTCCAAAAGTTCCTTGATTATTTTTTCTATTTCATTCTTTTGGGTGAACGAATATCTGTATGGGTGCACATTTGGGGGTTGGGCCCTTGGAACCAAGGTGATGCTATGATCATGTTCCCCTCGCGAGGGTGGAAGCTCACGAGGCTTGTCAAAGACCGGCAGATGGTTATTTAAAATCTGTTGCATCTCAGGATGAATTGGCAGAGGCTTGGTTTCGACTGCCTGGATGGCATTAAATTGAGCTACAACTCCATGATTGCCCTTTTTTAACAATTTTTCCATCCTATGTGAGCTAATGATAGATGGGGCTCCCGCCTGGAGTCCACGGAGGGTATGTGTGTAGTTGTTATGCTTAAAACTCATATATAACTCTTGGAAATCCATTGTGATTGGCCCAAGAGTGCGGAGCCATTCAGCATCGAGGACAATGTCGCAACCCCCCATGTGTATGGCAAACATGTGGGTTTTCAACTGATAATGCCCCATTTGAAGTTTGACATTTTCACAACGGCCTTCACATTTCATTGTGCCTCCATCCGCAATTTAGACTTGGAAGTTAGAAACTGCTCGTACAAAACAATGCACTGCTTCTGTGACTTTTTGATGGATGAAATTATGTGTACTTCCACTATCAATCAAGACTACTACTGGGCGATGTTTAATAAAACCTCTGATTTTGAGAGTTTGAGGGGAAGAAATCCCTGCCAAAGCATGCAACGAAATAACTGGTTCATCAGAGACATTGTCCTTTTGGTTGTCTTCTTCTAGCGGCTCATGTTCCTCAAGTGGTGGATCTTCCTCTGTTGAGCTATAGTCAGTCGCATCAATTTGAAAAAATTTGGGCTCCTTGCATTTATGACCTGGGGAGTATTTTTCATCATAGTAGTAACATAGGCCTTGCTTTCTTCTTTCGGCCATTTCCGCAGGTGACACCTTTTGGACCTTAAGTGTTTGAGTCGTGTTGTGAGCCTGTGGGGGGCGACCTTTAACGAAGAAATTTAGGCGACTGTATTGGGCTGCTAATGCACGTTCCACGTTACAAGCTACCTTGCAAGCCTTCGTCCATGTGGGAGGGTGGTGCAGTGGGACTTGGGCTTTGATAGCTTCTTTAAGACCGCTGATAAAACATTCCGTGTAGAACACATCTGAGAGACCCCAAGTGCGAAAGGCTAAGGCTTCAAAAGCTGTAATATATTCATCCACTGTACCAGTCTGTCGGAGCTTAGTAAGATGACCCAAAAAAGAAGATTCCTGGTCAAAGCGGTCTTGAAGAGCTTTTTTGAATTTGGTCCAAGTCCTAAAAGGTCCATTGCAACGTTGATGCCATTCCCACCATTGCCACCTTTCATTGTCAAAGTACATGCTCCCCACCATAAGTTGAGTCTCATCATCTAAGATGTGATTCAGATTGAAATACTGCTCCATTTGGGCTATCCATGCCAACGGGTGAGAACTGTCAAATTTATGCATATCCAACTTGGGAGGTTGCTGACGGGGTTGTTGGTGGGTGTGCCAGACGTGAGGAGAGTGGCTAGACTCACCCTCATTGTGTCCATTGCCATTATACACCTCCTCGTGGGCTTGCTCCTTGCCCTTCTGGATCATGCCCTCGACCAGGCTACTTAGTCGGTTAAGCTGAACATGGACGGTTTGCATGGATTCTTCAAGTTTTTCCATCCTTTCATTGGCCATTGCTTGAGCTCTAGTTTCTACCATACACCAACCTGATTTTTTTGAAAGTTGGGACCGCCTAAAAATTTTTCACTAAGAATTGAATGGTACCACTGTGCTCAGCTCGTCGTCCTGATTCTGATGGGCTAGATCACCAATAAGCACCCCGCAAGATCTCAGACTTTTTTTTTTTGAAAACTCCTAACGAAGTTTTACTCCTTCCTTATCAATACTGCAGTTGCCAATTCCTCAAAATTTCAATGCGGCCAAAAGTCCTGCAAAAATTATACCCCAGTATAGGAACCCTTCACAACGATTCCGATCTGGTGGATCTAATAGATCGGAATGGCTAATCTGCGAACTCAAGACTGTGGGACTGATGTCTGCTGCTGCTGCACCCCTTTGCACAAGCAGATCTGGAAGAGATGATGTGTGATCCCCTGATAGAAAAGGGAACTATGGTCTTGAGGAGTGTCAGGTGCTACAGATCACAATATACATAAGGGTCTGGCAGTAGTACTCGGCCCAATGTTTCAGGGCTCTAACTAAGGAGGATCGACCGTACACTTAGCCGTACAACCTGACTACCTTATCGTACGGGCGAGTAATCTCTCCGAGTGCTGTTCTCGGTGTACTGTAGCCGCAGGACGGCCGACGGTTTATCTATGGCGAGGTTTCAAGGGAGCCTAGGGGGCTTCCGATATACCCAAAGGGTACGTGGAAGACAGTCCGTGCGCAGTTCTGTCTAATGCGCTACTACTTGAAGGGGTACCCACAAGGGTTACAAGGGAGTCCAACAGACGTGACCACCTCTTGTATTTCCTGTGTGCATGCCTCCCCAAATCCGCAGGTTTATGCACTCAATGACAGATCCCGTGGTTTAAAGACGCCAGAACACGTCTCTAGCCAAAAGTAAAAAATTGCTAAGAAATGGAGATCCCACCGGCCCTGGAAAGTGCTATGATACCACTTGTTATGCTCTTAACCTGCAAAACGATACCCAAAGACAGAATGTGCGAAGAGAAGATACCCAGAACACAGAACAACAATGATTTTATTATTCAGAGAGTAATGTTCACTTGCCTCTTCGAGGGGGCAACCTCCGATAGAGCAGAGCTCGATTACAAAATAAGACACGATGCCCCTCGCAGGGAGTCTCTATCCTTTATATATGACTCATACATGCAATACCACAGATCAATATCGTGGGTTTTATTAATACCATCTACCTAATACTACGGCCCATTTGCAACTAACTGTGGTCCCGTCATTAATTGCGGGTTAACCACTTACAATTATTAATATGGGCTTTATTGACTCTTGACTATGACGTGATCCCATTACATAAATAAGGGGATTAGGGTGGGACCCTAACAGGCGTTGCGCTTCTGGAGGAATTTTGCTCAGTGTTGCGCATAGGGAGAAGGGCGCTGCGCGTAGGGCGATTTTTTACAGTGTATATTTCAACGAGCACTGCGCTTAGGGCCTAGAGCTTCGCATTTGTGTAGAGGCACTGCGCTTAGGGCAGCCAACACCAAAAACTCTCCTAACTTCAAATCTACACCAAATTACCTTCAAATCTACCTTGTGCAAGTAAGTATCATTGCTTTACTTGCAATTTAGCTTGCATATGTGAAGATTTTCAAAGTTTTTCACTCTCTATATAAAACCCTAATTTTCACTATAAAACCCTAGTCATTTGGTTTTTCCCATCACTCAACCTCATAACTAAACCCTTCACTTATTATTCCCATCATTTTTATCATATTCTACCACTCATTTATCACTCCCGAAACCTTCCCCTCCCTCTCATGCTTTACCCATAGCTTCCTAAAGTCATCCATACCCATCCCTACAAACCCTAGAGCATATCATTCATCCCATACATTGTCTAAACTGTGAAAACCAAGAAAATTGATTAATCATGGATAGAGGTGATTCTGATTATGATGAGGAGACAATAAGTGATAGTTTGGTGGAGAGGAGAAGGCAACAGAGAAAGCCTCATAAGGGAGGAAAAATCACAAGAGAGGAGCCAACTAGCTTAGCAGAACTTCAAGCCTCTCCATTAGCAGTTTCTTGTTTCAGACACTTTGGATGTTATGAGTTCTATGAACTAGTGGAGAGAGTTCAGTTTCATCATGAGTTGGCCAGACTCTTTGTTGCCAATTTTCATAACCATGAAGTGACTTTAGCTGGGGTTACTTTCACAGTGTCACCAACTATTATTTCAAAGGCCACTAGAATTCCTGATGTTGGTGAGAAGTGGTACAAGGCTCAGGACCTTGATGAGCATTACTATGAGCCTTACATCAAGCCTCAGTACAGAAACTAGGTGAAGAGGCTTTTCCCCTTCAAATTCTTGGAGAACAGGTATGTCCCCTTGATGAGGATCATCATCAAATATTTCACCTGTGAGGGCAGGTTTTCCAGGTTATACACTTATCATATCAGACTCCTCATGCACTTCACAAGGGTAAAAATGTTGAACCTCCCTTATTTCCTATTTAGGAACATTGACAAGATGGCCTACCTTGTGCAGAAGAAGCCATATCCTCAACAGATGAACAATATATATCATTACTCCTTAATTAAAATTATTGTCCTTCACCATCTTAGTCTTCTCAATATTCCTTGGGAGACTTTCATAGCTCATGACATGTTCAGAGGACCTCAGATTCCTCCCTCCATGATGCAAGAGACAGCTGGGCCTTCAACTCATGTGGAAACAGGAGATGAACACCATGAGACAAAAACTCTTGAGATACCGTTGTTCTTGACATATCAAAGAGGGTCAAGGAAGTTGTTTGCAATTGTCAGGCAAGTGTTTACTCCACAAGGTGTGGAAGGGACCCTACTTTCTTCATCAGTCCACAAGCAAATGTTATCTCCACAAGGTGTGGAAGGGGCTTTGCCTTCCACATCGACAAAACAGGTACAAGTTGAGCAGCTGAGCAAAGGCAAGGAAAAAGTGCAGGAGGAAGACCTTGGTGATGAGGAGGAAAGAGATTTTGACTTGACTGAGCATGAGGAGCCGCAGCAGTGTTATACTCATCATGGAGTTGATACCATTGACTTGGAGGCTCAGGACGGAAAAACCATCAAAGACATTATCATATAGGAAAGGGAAGCTCAAATACAAGCTTTGGCAGACAACCTAGAGAGAGCCAAGTTCATCATCAAATACTTGGAACAGGAGAACAAACAATTAAGTGATAAACAGGTCCTCATGGAGCTTGAACTACTGAAAGCAAAGAGGCAAAGTGACAAAGAGGCTCATGTCACTTTGACTCCTATCGAGCAAGAAATTGAAAATGATAGGGAGACTTGGCTTGAAAGAGTCAACCTACATCTTGAAGGGCTCATTGAGAAGGCCAACAGGGATAAGAAAATGCTTAAACACATGGCATACCATTACATGACCCACAACAAAATTTGTAACATGAGGATTAGAAAGTTAAAGGCTAGGCTAAGGAGAGCTTTGGAAGGAAAAAAGGAGCAAGATAGATTAAAGATGTTGGCTGAAGCCTCCCTAGCCCATCAAAGCAGTTGATGGTGGTGTCTCATGCCAAATTTGGGCATCTTTTGAAGAAATTTGTCATTTTGAAATTTTGGAAATTCAAAACACAGAAAATCTGCCTAGAAGCGCAACACCACCGGCGCTGCACTTTTTCTAGGGGCATCTAATGCACAAATGGTTTGCATTTTTGGATTCAAGACATCAAGGACATGCACCCTACCAATTTTTAGAATTTTTGAAGTGCATTTAGTCCACCAGAAGGTCCAAAAACACCAAAAATTTGACCTTTCTGCCAGTTTTTGGACACACAGAAGTAGCCTTGGGAGAATTGGTTTTTGAAGGGGCAAATGATCTCCAAATGAAAAAGTTCCAAGTGTTCTAGAAACTAGACTTGAATACCTTTCCAATGAGCTATCCTGGGATCCATTTGGATGTTGGGAAGGCTTCCAAAAGTGGACTCAAAGTGGCGATGCGTGTAGGACCAGTGGTGCTGCGCGTAGGGCATTTTTCACTCAGGATGACTTTTTTGCCTAATTTTTCCTATTTTCTTGATTTCTCTCATGCAAGTGAATTTGTTGATGTAATTAATTCCATGGATTGTAAATGTAATAGTCAAACACTAGTAGATGGTAGATTCATGGACAAAAAGTGGGTTTGAGGGTAATGAGTCTATTTCCACTCTTGTAGAGGCAAGTTGTTTCACTACCTAGATTCTTGTTCTTAGTTTAGAAATGGTTGAAACAACTCCTCTTCTCATGGATTCAACACCTAATTGCTAGGATGAGTGGTTTAGATGTCTATATCATGCATTCTCTTTGTCATTTGCAAGGGTTGGATTCAGCTAGATGTTCATGTACTGAACACATATCATTTTGTAGCAGTTTTGGCAGGAAACTAATAAAGTTGCACTATTTTTATGGGATCCCTATGGTATGGACTTTAGCATGTGTTTATTCTTATGTTAATATGTTCTCATGTTATTTATGTATGCCTCTTTCATATAATTGCTTCTGATTGGTTGTTTTCAAGTCAGATAGGTGGAATACATTAGGTTTTAATGCTCTGCCTTGGGAAAACACCAGTATTTCATGTTTTTCTTCTGTTTAGGAAGGATTCTTGACTTTCTCAGGCCCTTCTTAGCTCCTCACCAGTCTAGCATTTCACCCCATCAAGCCTAAGGTGCTAAAGATCATACCTACCTTGCCCCATAGAATCCCCTGCAATTTTGACTTAGTTTCCCAGACCCAAATTGCCAAGCTCCTCCTGATATGGCAAACACCAACAAATTCAATCAAAACCTTTCGAGCTACTATACCTAGCCTAAAATCTTTACCTGATTCAGTCATCCTGACTAATATTCTAAAGGAGAGAGCCCTCTCCCGGCCTTGTAGGGTTAGCTACAAGGCTAAGCTTGGTTTGTGGTTACCCTAGAATTGCCTCCCTTCAGCCTAAGGTCAATCTAGGTGATAACAATCATCATCGTCATCCTCCTCAAAATAATATTTTATATTATTAATATTTCTTTAATTTATCATATAATATTTATTTTATATATAAATGATTTAATATACATTTTTAAATTCATAAATAAATTCATAATTTTAAAAGACATTCACAAGTTACAACAGTATATATGTGATGGCAACAGAATACAGAAATAACATAAATATAAAGTTTGTAGCAGAAATGCTGAGCTTGAAAGCATTGTCCCCTACATCCTTAGTGATAGTGTAAGGCCCATATCAAAGTGGGTGAAGCTCACGATGGGGTCTAGGGAGGCACTCCTTCTGCAAATGTAACCAAACTTTGTCACCCACATGGAACTTGTGTGGCACTCGATGTTGATCATTGTGTTGCTTGTACTTAGCATTAGCTATGTCCAATATGTCATGGACCTGCTAGAAAATGTGTTGAATGTGCTCAATGAAGTTGTCAGCCCTGTCAGCTTCGGACTAGATATGATTCAAATCTTTCTAAGTAGTTGCAAATGGTATGGCCACATCAATGGGACATAGTGGCTAGAATCTCAACCCCACCTGAAAGGGGTTGTTTCCAGTTGAGGTATGGAGAGCTCTGTTATAGTTGTGTTGGACATAGGGGAGGATTTTATCCTAAGTGCATGAATGCTTCGAGTTGTACATACATAGAAAGTGTACAATCATCCTATTGACGACCTTTGTTTGTCCATCATTTTCGGGGTGGAAAGTCATGTACTTAGTGAGCTTGGTATCCAGCATCGACCAGAGACTTGACTAAATGTACTTAAGAACCTGTTGTCCCGATCTGAGATAATGGACTGTGGGATCCCAAAGTGTACCCACACTTGTTCAAATAAGAGCTTAGTAGTGGCTTATGCTGTGATACTCTTCTTGCAGGCCATTAGAATGGCCATCTTAGAGAATATGTCGACGACCACGAAAACGCAGTTGTTGCCATGCTTAGTAGAAGGAACTCTTGACATGTAATCCATGGAGATGGATTCCCAAGTTCAACTAGGAGTAGGAAAAGGAGTGTATAAACCTTTCTTCTTGATGATTGGTTTGGAAATGACATAGGTTGTACAAGATCTGATGTACTTCCCAACATCATGTCAAAGGTTCAACCAATAAAAATGCTTCTGCAATGCTACCACTATTTTCTCTACTCTGAAATGTCTAGCGACCTGACTATAGTGCACCTCCCAAATCATCTTGGCACGCTCACTTGAAGGAACACAAAGGTGTCCTAGGTGGCATAATGATGCATCCTGGAGGTGAAAATTTTGAACTTGCTTGCCTTCTAGGAGTTTTTGGCATGTGTTGCCGAACTATGGATTGCTCTTATAAATATGCGGCCACGCCAAAGTCTCATGCCAAAAGGAGTTGGGCACAATGGTCATTGCCATAACCAGCAGTCAGCTGAGGCAGTATGTAACATTATTAGTGTTTCCATTCTTGTACTTAATGTTCAAATGGAACTGTTGTAGGTATGTGGACCATTTCTGATGGCGATCATTCTGCAACTTCCCTTGTGTCTGTATGAACTATAGGATTTGATGGTCCGTGTGGATGATTGTTTCCTTCTCCATAATGTAATGCTTCCATTGTCGGCAGACCTGCACAATGGAATACATCTCCTTGTCATAGGTGGGGTACTTTTGGACTGTGTCTGAAAGTGTCTCACTGTAATATGCCAATGGATGCCCCCTGGTGAGTGAGAACTACACCAATAGCATAGTCAGAGGCATTTTCCTCAATCTAAATGGTTGTTGCATGTCTGATAATGTGAGCATTGGTGTAGAGTGAAAGCTTTTCTTCAACTCAATAAACGCCTTTTGTTGGGATTCAGACCAAAAGAACTATGTTTTCACTCCACCCTTGGCAACTTGACTTAAAGTCCAATTGATATGGGAGAACCCCAACATGAACCTGCGATAGAAACCGGAAAGACCCAGAAAGCTACGGAGCTCTCGAACGAGGAACCCTTCTTGGCCGTTAAATTTCTCGACCCTAAACTTACCATCTTCCACCATGGCTCCCACTTGAACGAGGAACCCTTATTTCCTACGAGTTTATTAGCCAAATAGACCTTCAGCTCTGATACCAGTTGTTAGAAAATTATATATTACGGAGCAATAGAACACGTAAAATATTACAGAAATATAAACACAAAAAACACATAAAACAAGAGAGACACAAATATACGTGGTTCACCTAGTTTGGGATACGTCCACGGAGAAACAACCAGTCCTTCCTTTTATATTATCCAAAAAACTGAAGAGATACAACCTACAATAGATCCGCTATAACACCCTCTTTGCTCTCAATCTCCTCTCTCTTTCTCACTTAGAATACCGATCTACATAGACGCAATACAATTCCCTCATATATAGTGAGGGGTTGCCTTCTAGGGCAAAAAACCCTAAATTAAACATAACTTCTACCATCAGATCTCCACCTAATGAACGGCCCAGATTGACTAGAAATTACTATACTTTTACAAGGCAATTTTACATCTATTCTTAGCTTCGGGGGCGCTGCCCCCGAAACCCCCCACCAAGGGGGGCTCCCCAAAGGTTGCAGTCGGCCCCCCCAGACCCCCCCTGCAGCGAATATTTTATGGGCGGCATTGCCGCCCCATTTCGAACTGGGCTCCAATGTGGCGATACCTTTGAATACAGAAGATAATCAGGCTCCACACCCAACAGTTAGAGTGGTTGGGGTTGGCCAATCCCGAATGACTTGTATCTTGGCTAGGTCCACATGCACACCCCACTCATCAATGATGTACCCCAGATATTGAACTTGGGTCATACCAAAAGTGAATTTCTCCAAATTGGCACACAACTTGTGTTGTCGTGGGGTTTGGAGGACCTGTCAAATATGGTGGAGGTGCTCTGTCCAACTCTAGTTAAAGATCAGGATGTCATCCAAATGCACTACTAAGAATGAGTTGGTGAAGGGTTACAAGATGCCGACCATCAACCTCATGAAGGTTGCGGGGGAATTCGTTAACTCGAAAAGCATGACTAGCCATTCGAAAATGCCCCCCTTGGATTTGAAGGAAGTATTCCACACATCGGAGGGTTCGATTAGTACATGGTGATAACCGGACTTCAAGTCAATCTTGCTAAAATATTTTGCCCCCTTGAGCTAGTCCAGAAGGTCATCAATCTATGGGATAGAGTAACTGTTCTAGACAGTGATCTTGTTCAATTCCTAATAGTAAATACATAGTCTCCAAGTCTCGTCCTTCTTTTGTACCAACAAAATTGGGCTCCCATAGGGTGATGAACTTGGCCTAATGTTCCCTTTCTGCAACAGTTCCTGACTCTACCTCTTGATTTCATCATTCTCCATAATAGAGTGTCGATAGATCGATCCATTGGGTAGCACCACACCCGAGGCCAGATCGATGGAGTGCTTGACCTAAGAGTGTAGAGGTACCCCTGTGGGGGAGGTGAAAATGTCCCTGTACACCTCCATGACCTTGTCCATATACTGTTGTCATGTGGAGAAGCCCTGTCTAGAGGTCGTGGCCACAATATTATTCGTTCCCTGAGGGCGAATCATAAGGAAAACAAAATTCCTGGTCTAGGAAATGATCTTACTGCATTGCTTCGCAGTGATCAAAGAGAGGGTGGTAGGAGGTGCTACCTCTGGTATCTTATACAATTTAATGCCTAATGTAATAATAATGGTGTGATGCCTAGACTCATACAGAGCATGCTACTTCCACAAGTATGGTTGTCCTAATAATACATCACAAACTTAAAGAGGAGCAACATCACATAGCACCTCATCCATTAAGGGCTTGATGCCATAGGGAAGGCGACATTGTTGGATGATGCAGAGATCTCGTCCTTGGTGAAGCCACTCAATGGTGTATGGTTGTGGGTGTGTTGTGGTCGGTAGACCAAACCACTTCATGACCTCTGCTAAAATGAGGTTATTTTGGCTCCTGCTGTCGTCAATGAACTACAACGAGGAACCCTTCACCCACATTTGTGAGTGGAAGAGGCATTGCCCCTCCTCTGGATCTTTAGGATCATTCCTTTGGATCTTGGTTGTAGTAATAATGGAACTGGGCTCCATGTCAATAATATGCTTCCATTTTTCATTCCCCTTGTCAGGTTCTGACTCAGATTTGGAACATGCATCCGATTCAAAAGCCTTCAGCTCAGGCACCAACGACTGCTTGACCCGACACTCACTTATGTTTTGAGTGGGGCTCTTATGGAACTCACACCATTTCCCTGTGTCCTTTGTCTTCATGGTGTTTTTATTTTCTTGCGACTTCAACGGGTTATCTTGGGTTGTCCTTCTTTGGATTTTTCCATTGTTTTGCAGTTTGGGGAGTGCCTTTCCCTTGCTTCAGATTCACAGATCTGAAGTATCTCTTCTTCTGTTTAAATTTCTGCTCGATCTTGATAGTGTATCGATAGGACGTGCCAAGTGAGAGATGTCCAGGAACTTCATCTCATCGTGGATGTACTTGTGAAGACAATCACGGTACTTGAGTACCAAATGCCATTTAGAATCCTTAATATTGTTGAAAATAACAAGAAGAAATGCTAAAAATAGAATCCAGAAATTCTAGTTTAATTTGTCCTTGAATAACAATGAGAATTAAAATCAATTTCTGTTCTCACAGCAACTTGTAAATAGTTAATTAGGTTTAATTAAATTAATTAGCTTAGGAATTTTGAGTTGGTAGTCTTTCTAAAGTCATGTATATGTTCTCCCTAAATTTTAGGGGTCCATGATGAGTTTAGTTGAGTTGTAATTAGATAACTCAGTTTACTGAGTTAAGTTCAGTTAAATTAGTTCCAAACTGTTTGTGGAACTAATAGTGAGTTAACAGTCAGTTGGTGCTAATGCATTAAATAGTACTACTCTAGTTAACTAAAGATTCCCTCATCAGAACTCATGCATGTCGATTTTTAGAAAGACCCAGTTGAGACTAGAGTGCAGGGACAATGTACTATCAGTTGTATAATTTTCTGAGTTGTATAGATGGTGCATGCAATCAGGGACTGAACCTAGTTTGGATTGCGTATTTTTGAATGTACTCGATTCCAATTAATATGGGATATTTAGCCATAGGAACTGCGCAAGGAAATAGGGGCTTGGAGAGAAGCAGAAGAGGCTAAGGTTTGGCTTGAGCTTGCTTGTGAGCAGGGAGATTGATTATTTTGAGTGCTGCGATTGTTCTTGTGAGAACAAGAATTGTATTATCATGTTGGATTTCTGATTAATACAATATAGATAGTATGGGTTTTGGGTTGTGTCTTTCCCTGAGAAAACTTATTGTTTTATGTGCCATTGATTTGTCTTCCTCTTGTCGATCACTATTTTCATCGATCTATTGGCTTCCGTTGAATAAAAGTAGAAGTAGATTCTTTTCCTATGATTTAGTACATTGCATGCGCTTGTTAATCTACAAGATTTTCTACATGGTATCCGAGCTGAATTCAATATATTATAGGAGATTTCGAAGTTTTGAGTTCAGGGTTACAGGTGAAATTCAAATTTTCAATACATACTTCAAGATCAACAGATGGCATTCTACAATTTGCGGCTTGAGTATGCCTTGGATGGAAGCTCAAATTATATAGCCTGGAAGTACAGGATGGAGGCCATGTTCGAAGACAATGGCTTTAAGGAATTCATTTATCAAGGCATTCCTAAGCCACCAACATCAGTTGATTAGAATCTAGATGAATGGAAGAAGTGTGTGGCATGGGCGAGGCAAATAATCCTTGAGGGAAGTTAGAGACCACATTGTATTGAATCTCCATGGGAAGGAAACTTTGCATTCTATGTGGAAAGCATTGAAGCACCCTTTCCAAAATAGCAGTGACCATAGGAAGTTGGCATTGAAAGATAAAATTCGAAAAATCAAGATGGAGGCGGGCGACTCAATTCCAAATTACTTGACCAAGTTCACTCATTTCCGAGATGAGCTTGGAAGTGTTGGAATCATTGTTGTCAAGGATGATATGGTGAGCCTAGATCTTCTAGTAGGACTTCCCAAGAGTTGGCATAGTTATCAGGACTCTGTCAATGGTCGGGAGAAGCTGCCAGATTAGGAACAATTGTGGTCAGATTTGATGCTGAAGGAGACCAATAGGAACACTAGAGATGGGACCTCTTCCAAGGAAGTGGAAGAGGATTTTGCCTTAGCGAGTAAGGGAAGGAAGGCCAAGGGAAAGAATTCTCAAAGCGAGGAGGGTGAAAAGAAGATGGACTTGATGAAATTCAAGTGTTTTCATTGTCACGAGCACGGGCACTATGCCAAGAAATGCCCACAAAAGAAAGCAGGCAGGAAGGAGCTGACAGTAGCAGCAGCAAGTGAATCTCTAGCTTCATAATTCGAACTTGATTTCACTATCATTGCATGCATGGCCATCACTGTCATGGGAGGCGTGTGGTATCTTAACAACAGTGCCTCATTCCATATGAAGGGGAATAGAGATCTCTTTAGTGGTTTTGAGGAGAAAGACCTCAAGTAGAGCATAAAGTTTGGAGATGACAAGAGGTATAGAGCTGCTTAGATTATCTTCCGGATCCATCGCATAAGGATTCTTTTTCATCGACGTTTCGAACCAGCAACAGTGGTTCATCTTCAGGATGTGAAAATATTATGGTTACAAGGATTATTATGGTTACCTCTCAGAGGGAGTCTGACTCCCCTCTCAGGATCACAGATGTGATGTATGTTCCAGGAATAAAGAAGAATCTTGTTTCAGTTGTGATATTAGAAGAACATGACTATGATGTGTTTTTTAGTAAGGGAAAGGTTTTCCTTAGACACATCACAATGGGACAGGTGAAACAGATCGGTGCATGGGTCAAGAACTTGTATGCTCTTAAGGTTCAAGATGCATGCAAAGCCTTGAGGAGAAAGGCAAAGGTTAGAGACTTGGTGGTTGAGAGGGAGAGTAAATTACCTCTCAACATGAAGCCTCAGAAGAATCCTCTGAAGCAACCTCAGGAAGTTGTGGAGTAGCCACATCTAGAGAAGTTGAGAGGAGACTGAGTAGAGAGATCCACTCAAACAGACAAGAAGCAATCTCAGAAGCAATCTCAGACAATTGTGGAGCAGCCATAATTGGAGAAGCTGACAGGAGACCGAGTGGAGGCATCCACTCATGTAGAGACCTCCAATAGGGGGAAATTTTGAGCCAGCTCGGCAGAGAGATGACATGCAACCATACCTCAAAGTGTGAGGTGGGGCAATGTGAGGTGATAGTCCCAAGAGGGTTGAAATTGGGTAGGGTCCATTGAGAGGTTTTATCTCATGGATCGTACCTTGCTACGGGAGCCCAAGGTACATAGTAGTAGGAGGAGTCAATGAGATTGATGCAGTAAGAGATCAGAGTGACAAAGGCTAAAGAAGTCAGATACTAAAGAGCGTAGAGAAGGGTTGACAACAGTGAAGAAAGGAAGAGTTAATAAAAGCACAAAGTTTTCAGTTGACAGAGGCAATATAAGTCAGAGACTTTGATGACAGTGGCATCATATTGATTCAAGTTGGATGTTTTTTTGTTTCTGGAGTTGTTGGAGCAAAAACACTAGAGAGAAGTGTTGCATGCAGAACATTCCAGAGGTTCAGGATCAGGATCGAGTTGAATTCCTTTCTTGTTCAGAGGGAGCGTTGAAAATAGCAACAAGAAATGTTAAAAATAGAATCCAGAAATTCTAGTTTAATTTGTCCTCGAATTAAATTGATAATTAAAATTGAATTCTATTCTCATAGCAACTTGTAAATAGTTAATTAAGTTTAATTAACTTAATTAGCTTAGAAATTTCAAGTTTGAAGTATTTTTGAAGTCATGTATATGTTCTCCCTAAATTTTAGGGGTCCATGATGAGTTTAGTTGAGTTGTAGTTAGATAACTCAGTTTACTTAGTTAAGTTCAGTTAAATTAGTTCCAAACTATTTTTGGAACTAATAGTGATTTAATAGTCAGTTGGTGCACTAATGCATTAACTAGTTCTACTCCAGTTAACTAAATATTCCCTCATCAGAAACTCATGCATGTCGATTCTGAGAAAGACCCAGTTAAGACTAGAGTGCAAAGACAATGTAATATCAATTGTATAATTTTTTGAGTTGTATAGATGGTGCATGCAATCAGGAATTGGACCTAGTTTGGATTGCACAATTTTGGATGCACTAGATTCCCATTAATATGGGCTATTTAGCCATAGGAATTGTGCAAGGAAATAGGGGATTGGAGAGCAACAGAAGAGGCTAAGGTTTGGCTTGAGCTTGCTTGTGAGTATGGAGATTGATTATAATGAGTGTTGGGATTGTTCTTGTGAGAACAAGAAATGTATTATCATCTTGGATTTCTGATTAATGCAATATAGATAGTAGCGGTTTTGAGCTATGGCTTTCCCTGGGAAAACTTATTTTGTTATGTGCCATTGATTTGTCTTCCTCTTGTCGATTACTGTTTTCATCGATCTATTGGCTTCCATTGAATGAAAGTAGAAGTAGATTCTTGTCTTGTGCTTTAGTACATTGCATGAGCTTGTGAATCTACAAGATTTTCTATAGATACAAAACTTCGTATGAAGGATATGAAAAATATTTGTGAACTTCAGCACGTCTTGGTCCCTTCCCTATTGTAACGCGGTCCACTTTATGTATTTACCCTCATAGCTCTCGACAAGGTAATACCGCTCCTTAATGGCATCCCGAAAGAATTCCAAGTGGGTGCATATGAAAATAGTGAGGGTGCACTCTCGTCCCTCTTCTCGCATAAGGTTCCCACCAGTCCTTGACATGGGGGGCAGCTTTGAGGAGTGAAAAAGTAATCTTTTCCCAGTTGGAAAAATCATGAACTAAAAAATATCCTTCTAGCATATTTAACAATTTATCTACGACATCCGCATTTATCCGACCTTCAAATACGGGGATGTCAAAGTTAACGTGTTCCTTAAAGGGTTTGATGCTTACAGAGTGGCTCTTGAAAGGAGATGTGTCGCCTGTGGGTAGTCGCCGAAGGATCTGGGCAAAGTTATCCATCATCATGTTCCTCTGTCGCTCGATGGCTTCTTCGAGCAATATTTTGAAAGGATCTTATGCCCGCTCATCTTTCTCTTCTTCTACCATGGGAGGTCGTAAGGGTTTGTGAGGCTGGTCTTGCAAAGGTTCAACCGGTTCGAGCCCTAACTCCTTATACCTTGACCTCATTGGGGACATGCAAAGAAAAACAAAGAAAGAGAAAACTGCTCTAATACCACTGATCCGAACTTAAATAGGAACGCAACAAAATACAAATATTACCATAAATACAAAGTTGTAATAGAAATAACAGTTCATTCCATTAATATCAAAGAACTGAAGTATGCTTACATATAGAAAGGAAATAAACTAGCTCGAACGATGGCAAATTATCTCTGAGAAGAGATGTGGTGGTTACATGTCTTTGAACTATGTTACGATGAGACTCAAAGACCTATTATTAATTGAGAAACAACAGAAAACTTTAAACATCCAAAAACCTAATCCTAGGAGATGAAGCGCCAAAACTATGGGCCTCGTTTCGGTAAATTGGTACATCAACTTCTCGGGGTCGTAAATTTGACAAACAATCTCTGTTTGACTATCATAATACCTCATTTCGAAGATCTGAAAGAAGAGGCTGAAAAAAAACTAGGAAAATAATTAGGAACTTTTTTGGTCTCCCCGTTTTCCCTAAAAACGTCTTTGAGTCCCTCAAAACGGCTTCAGAAGTTTAGGACCCGAAAAATTGCCAAAAATAGTAAGTTGTGCTACAATTAAGGAAACTAAAAAAACAACGGTGGGGGTCCAACTAGAATAGGTGAGTGACCACCAATATCTACATGGATCAGAACCGTGTTTCCCATAAATTCATATTATTAAATTATTTAATATATGTATGGTGTAAAATTTAAAATTCATTCCCAATTTATTAATATTTATTTTTATTTTCTCAATTTCAATTAGATGTTAGGTAGGTTGAATAGCAATTTTAAGACTACAAAGTTATATATTTATTATTATTAATTTTAATAAAATAACTCTAATATCATTTATATCACAATATAATATAATAATTTTACACCATAGTCATTACGATAATCATTATAAATCAAATTAGGTAATTATAATTTATAATTATTTTATTAACACTAATCATTACGAATAAAACCTGATAATCATTATCTCATATTTTAAAAGATTTGATAAACATATTTTTTGATAATCAAAAGTTATAACATAATGACGATTTCTCACACTTATAATTATTATATATAAACATCACAATCATTATCTCATATTACCATCATAATAATAACAAAAACTAATGTTACTACTTATTAATAATTATAACATATACTAGATGTCAACTGCCTTCACGAATGATTAAGGAAAGTAAGTTGAGAATGATAATATAATATTTCACAATTATAGATATAATAATTTAAATAAATTATGCGTAAAAGTTGGATTTTTAAAATAACTAATATATATATATACACACGAGATACTTCAATGTATTAATTTATGCACTAAAATACAAACTAAAACCACATTAATATTTTTCTTGGTTATGTGGAATTTCATGTTTTAATTAATTTAAAAACGTAACGTAAGTTGGAGTCGAGAAATTGAATGTTTCAATAATTAAATTAATGTCTCAACTTTATTTTATTCAGTGGTAATAGGAATTATTGCTCCGAATTTTTATTATTTTTATTTTTATTTTTTTGGTATAGAATTGTTATTTTATAATTAAAGTATATAAATTTCTGTTTAATTATAATTTATTGGATAAGTTTGTTTAGAGTTATGGTATTAATTGATCTAGAATATAAAATAATCAAATAGAAAAATAAGCATGATATTTATTATAATTTAGGTGTTAATGTTTTTTTTTTCTAAGTAAAGGCTAATTCTATTATTAAAAAGTAAAAATACAGTTATAATTCAGTTGAGCTCTTAGAGGAGAGTCGACACTGTCTATCAGTGCATACAAACTTTCCCAAGGATGCGATTAACCAGATACAAAAGCTTAAAGCCTTACACAGAGAACTGGCCATGTTGGTGAGCCACAAAAAAAAACAGAAGAGAGTTGTGGTCATACTATCTAGACTGCCCAGATAACCATAAGCAAAATTGCATAACCAGAGACCTGAAACAACAACAGAATTAAAGACCTGATACAAAAAGACTTTGACAGAAGCCTTATAGGCAACGTACATTGAACTGAAGAGCAAGGAGAGGAACAGGGAAGTAGACATAGCCCAGGAGGCATCAGGCATTAGTTTCATGTTCCGGAGCTTCCTCCTCCACCGGGCTTGGATTGCCCATCCATGAGTCGTCGACCATGTCCTCCTGAGCTGAACCGCTGCCACCGGGAATGTCTACCAAACATCGAATGCCACCGGAACCGCTCGCTGGATGAACAGAGGCCGAGATATCCTGAAGGGCGCCATCTGTAGGCTTGGAGACATTCGGGTCATTTCCATCAGCTTGCAAACCGCCATAGTTGAACACAGTGCCTACTTCATCCCCCTGTTGTTCGCTTTCCTTCTGAGACTGCGTTGTAGAGGTATTCACCGAAACAGTAGGCTGAGCTTCTTCCTCCGCAAAAATTACAATGATGCTGGCCGAGAGAACAGGTTGATTGAGGCGAATTTGAAACTTGAAATGTGTGGTTTGGAAGGAATTGTGGGGAAAAGGCTTGCGATTGTCAGATGAAGGGGAAGCCGAAGCCAGAGGAATAACAGTCAGAGGAGCAGGCTGAGAGCGTCCACGGCCTCCACGACTGCCACCTCGGCGACAGCTACCGCGACGACGCACCATTGTTAAGGAAATAGGGTAGCAAGGAGGAAACGAAGAGCAAGGTGAGACAGAGCAGGCGTCGATGAAAGGGAGCCAAAACCAGACAAATAACACCACCTTCTGATCATTGCAAGGATGCAAAATCAGAGGCGGGCTAATGTAGAGAGGCCAGGGGGTAATAATCGCATAGAGAGCCGAGGCAGCCATAAATGGAATTCCCAGCGAAGTATCTCGAACAAACTGCGCATTCATTTCCGAATGCAAATTGCTCTGCAGGTACGCCTTGTCAAGTTGGTTCATCCGCGGGAGGGCATGGGAGGATGTGCGATCCTGCCATCTGCAGGACCAGCTGCCAGCGCGATGTGAACTCCTCATTTATGAACCTTAAAAGCACCTGCATCCGGGTTAGGTGTTAAATTAACAATAAGTATAATTTATCATTGTTATAAAAAAAATCATGTCACTGTAAAAGGACAATGTTTAGCTCTTGCTAAATGTTTCTAAATTTTGTATCGTTAACCTATTTCCTTATATTAAGAAAACTACCAATATTATTAATATTATCCATTAAATTAATATATAATATTAAAATAGTATATTTGTTTAAATAAAATTTAATTATTCCATATTGAATTAATAAAAATATTTAATCTTTTTATATGTTATTAATATAATTAATTATGATTGTTAATAATGGCCTAATATGACTAATAAATGAAATGTGTGCATTTTTTTGGTCAATTTTGCCCGGTACAGATTTTTAAGAATTTTAAGTGTTTTAATTTGCAAAGTTTGAGTACTGCAAGGGTTTGATGCTAAATCTATTTATGCATTTAAAATTGTATTTAAACAAGAAGAAATCACAATCTTTCTACTAATTGTATTGTCAAATTTATGGAAAAAAACATAAATTCCATTTCATCTATTAATTAAATTGTGATATTTACTTATAAATCCCATGGATCTCTTTAAACTAGGCTCTCCGGGGTGGAAATTATGGATTCCATAGACAACAACACCCCCCTCAAACATAGCTCTAGGAAATAATAACATGAAAGGTTTTCCGTTACACCAAAACCCACAGGTATTAGTAAACTTTTCAAACCAGGCTCTAATACCATGAAAGGTTTTCTGTTACACCAAAACCCACAGGTATTAGTAAATTTTTCAAATGGGTAACTAGAATCCCCAAGATAGAAATCATGGATTCCATAGAGGTATAGTGATTCCACCAACAATTCTAAAAGAGCGACCGTGGATAATTTGGTAAAGGCTCCATCTTTGTGTTATAGCACTGATTATAATGGAAAATTATCACATAAATGTGTGTTATAACACTAATTATAATGGAAAATTATCACATAGATCCCCTTTTGAAACTTTATCTTTTATCACATTGCAGAGCAGAGCTATGATGTGCTTTGCTTCTCATTGCTTTCGTTGCTGCTGCTAATATTCTGAAATTGTTGGGACTCCTGTCACACGGTTAATTGTTGGGACTCTTGCCACATAGTTTTGTAGCTGCCCAGATAATTTCATTCAGTGCACCCGCTTACGCTCAACTTGTGTTGCTCCTCTTTTTTCCATTGTCAAGTGGTTGTGGCTGTTGATTATCAAAAAAAGCTTTTATGATTGCTATTGTTTGAAATATAGAGGTGTGACTGTTATATTAATTTTAGTTTATATGTATGATAATTTTAAATTTCGCATAGTGTTTTTAAGTGTGATATTTTAGATTTTTTTAAAATTACGTTAAATATTAATTTATGTTATTTAAACTAATTTTTTAACCACATATATAGATGCATTATGTTAAATTATGCAAAATTTACCTATCAAATTTATAAATTCAATAAATTTTTACTAATTCTAAACCAATTAAACCAAAAAAACTATTAAAAATTTTCACATCTACACAACTCCCCTGCATAATCACTACATAATTAACTCTTAGAACTCCAGCAAACAGAAAAGCAAAACCCCACTTAAATTACATACATAATTAACTCTTCCAAAATCTAAAGGTCCAGCAAACAGAACATTATTAATAAAATTGAAAGAAGATAGAGTTGGAATTTATCATGGCAGACAGTCAAACAGGCAGTTTTGATTGCCCAAGCACGCGTGTAATTTAATCGTTCACTCAGTCCTTTGAAATAGATTATATGTCTATGTTCCATGTTAAAATATCTCCATCTATAGTTTTCAGTGAATAGGTTTATGATTTTGCCATTGTTTTCCCACTATGCAATATAATAATCATCCTGTATAATGTCTAAAAGAAGGTAGGCTTTACATATGTTTTGGTATGTGTATATATTTATCAATACATACTAGTTATACTTGATCAATCTTAGTTTGGGTAGATGTATATATTTGTTAATATTATTAGTTTTATTCAATTTTAAATGTAATAAATAATTTTAAATTTAATTTAATTTTTATAAATTTAATTTAAAAATAAATTTAAAAATTTATTTTTTTGTTTCTCGAGTTGTCTAAGTTTATTAGAGATTATATCAGGCTTGACTTGTGAATTGAGAAATTGCCATCTAGGGGCATTTAAGCCGCCGAATTTATTTGGAATCGCAATTGTCCTGGGCCACGCCCACAGAGTTTCAAACTGATGACCTGCACATCACGGAGTGACTTAAGAGTACACCCCATCACCTTCTATTCTACGCCCTACGACAAAAACATTTATTTTCTATAATAATTATCATTAATTTATAAATTTTTATTGTCACATTAATTTTCTTTTGTCTTAACCTCCACTTCTATCATTTTCTTCTCCAATGTTTTCAAATAATTATGCTTTGTCAAGGACTTGGGCCTTTATATAAATGCTTCCTACAATGCTATCAATATTCCAAATCTGGATCTATATTATCATCAAGATCTAGTTCAATCAACACCCCTTCCACTCGATCCATGTGTGACAAAGCCGCATAACTTTTCATCCAAATGCTATAAGAATATGCATCCAATGAGATGCATTTTTCTTCATTCCTTGGATCGCCAGAGGCACCTTCTCAAATTGCTCCATTTGATCATTGAAGATCTGGGAATGTTACAACCACTTCATATTGATAGCGACATATTTTTGATGGGAGCATGTGTGCTGCTACCTTACAAACCCTGATTGTACATTTGGAGATTCAAAACTGGAACACTTACTCTGAAACATGACCGGAAAATCCTCTAGAAAGGCTCTCTCAACATAACACTCTTTGTTGTACTAGGAAAATATCTCCAAACTTTGCAGACAATTTGCGTAGCTCCCCAGACTAGAGATGGAAATTTCTCGCAAACATTCCAACAGTAGCGACAATCATGCTAAAATCATGTCTCAAAAGTATTCCAACTATGTTTTTCTAGGCAAAGGGATATTGTGTGGAGACTAAAGAGTCCAAGTGTTTGTCACAATAGACTCAAGATTAGCCTTAGTGAACACTGGAAGTTCATGCTTCTCATGTCATGACATGTCTCCCAATTGTTAAATACAATAGCCCTAATGAACAACATATTATTGGTGTCCAATCTATGGACATAAACAAAAATTTGATTCACCTGTGTATATTCTCTGCACTTTTGTTCCATATTGACAAATGAATATTTCTGAAATGGATTATTCATAGTGTTCATGCCTGAAAGAGTTCATGCTGATGAACAAATAGACCAAAATGTTCTCTGAACCCCATATCCATCTAAAATCCATATGTATCATGTTGTAGATCATATCTTGTGTTCAAAATCACAAGAGTTACTCTCATGACATATCAGAGATAATGGGCCTATTTAAAGCCAATGTCACAATAATCTTTTAAAACATAATTAAGTCTAAATCTTAAACTAATTATAATAATTGTGCTACCAATTTCACCCTATAGTTAGAAACAAAGCACAAGAGGAATTAGAGGTTAACTCTGACCTATTACCTGACAGCTAGAAACATAGCACAAAAAGAATTAGAGGTTAACTTTGATCTATTACCTTACAGCTAGAAACAAAGCACAAGAGGAATTAGAGTTAAGGTTAACTCTGACCTATTGAAGGAATCAAAGTGGCCCAGTGAAAGTGAGGATTGAAGACCTAGAATTGATCAGACTACTTATAAATCTAAAGCAAGATTTGAAGAGCCATGACAGAGGATTTATAAAAATTATGCAACAAATCATTTCCAGTAGTCATTACAGGTAACATAATTCTTGCAAGGATAGAAATTTATCATAGAAGTGGAGATTTCGAGATAGCTGTCAAGGGTTGAAAAAACCCTCATTTGGCATCATGTACTCTGGGTTTAGAAGTAGAGAGTTTGAGATAGATGTCAAGCGTTGAAGAATATTGATATTTGTCTTTCATAAAATTAATATTGTAATTTTTTTAAAAAGAAATATTTGGGGTATTGATTCATGATATACTTTAAAATAGTGTAGCAAGATATACAACATTTTAAGACATCATCGCTGACTGCATGATCTTGTCTAGTATAAGCAGCAAGGAGGACATTGGATACTATGATATCATCAAATGATTTCATAGATAACCATTTTCTAACATAAGCCTCAGCTCCCTCAAGATCCCCCATCCTTACCAATGAAGAAACCAAGCATATATAGCTTCTGTTTGTTGGCATAGGAAATGCCAATTCATAAGATTGCCAAATTATGTATACTTCATCTTTATTCCCTACGCTACCATACAAATTTTGTTTTCAACTACTGCTCCATACTAATGTGGTATGTTTTAAACCATTGATACAGGGATTTGTTTCTTGTCGCCTTGCTGGTGCAACTGGAGATAACTCCTTTACTCATGCTTGATACTTTGTTGTTATTTCACATTCTCACCTCAGATTTTAGTGATTCAAAAACATTTTTCTTTTTAGTGATAGTTGCTACAACCAGCATTACGTACCATACCCCTTTATTTCTTTCTTATGCTATATTGCAACAAAATTGATTCTCTTCACTTAT